>CM064497.1:62176895-62204395 GCA_032716605.1 Paralithodes platypus | reverse complement strand
TGGAGCGTGAAATATGTGTCATTTTTATATATATATATACTGTATATACAGTATATTGTTCTTCAACAATACAAAAATCAATCTTTCATCTTCTCTCAATATTCTTGGTGTCTCTTTTTCTTCTGCTCTCCCTTGGAAGGACCATATTACCAATCTTTCTAAGGCAGCCTCCCAGAAGCTGGGTGTGCTCAACTGCCTTGGGGGGTTCATTACCCCTGCACAGTTTCTTGCTCTGTACAGGGGCATAGTGCATCCTTGTATTGAGTATTGTTCACATGTGTGGGGAGGTTCATCTCACACCGCTCTCCTAGACAAAATTGAAAGGAAGGCCTTTCGCATCATTAACTCCCGTCCACTCACCAACTCTCTGTAATCTCTCTCTCTTTGCCACAATGTTGCATCTCTCTCGCTATTCTATCGCTACTATAATAATCAGTGTTCCTCAGAGCTATCTCAGTGCATACCACCTCCTTTACGAAGGGCACGTGGTACCCGTCTTGCAACTCAATCCCACCCCTACTCTGTGCAACTCTCCAACCCAAGAGTGAAACGTTACTCTCAAACTTTCTTCTACTCAACAGCTGAGCTCTGGAACTCTCTCCCAGAATCAGTCTTTCCCTCTTCCTATGACTTAAATTGCTTCAAACTCCGTGTGTCCAGGCATTTTGGCTCGAACGTCCCTTGATTTTGGCCCTGTCACTCTTTCAACTATGGGGGAGGCACTCGCTATAGGCAGTTCTGCCTTTTGCCTCCCTCACTCACATAGAAAACAAAAATATATGTATATATAATATATACCGGTATATATATATATATATATATATATATATATGAATGAGATTAGCAAAATTCATGGTGGTACAGGGTTACATTAATGTACATGATGATACAGGATATACAACGCGTTTCACTGGACAACCAGCATTATCAAGTAAGGATAGAATGATATAAAAGGTAAACAGGAAGGGTATATATAGAGGGTGGAGGATCAGAGGAGGCGAAAATCAGGGGGAAAAAGTCTGCTATTGGTGGAGGGGTATTCTAGGAGAGAAAAAGAGAGAGAGAGAGAGAGAGAGAGAGAGAAAGAGAGGACCGCGTCACGCATGCGCACTGGATGCGGGAAGGTGGTGGTCGGTTGGCGGGGTCGAAGCTGATTCGCTGCGTGTCGAGGGGCGTGGCCTAAGTTGTGTAGTACGTGTGTGCTTCCAATCAATAACAACACACATAATTGACCAGCTAATAACAGTATTAAAATAGGCGTCGATCCTCTTACCTGCCACACATTAAAGGGTTCAAATCAAAGAATATCCGACCCTTTGTATGGCCCTGATGAACACAATAAACAAGACCATTTTTCCGCCGGCGGACTATTCAGGTGGAGGGAACGTGGGGGTAGTTCTTTCAGCATGGGGCTAAAACCAAAGGTAGGATTTGCAGTGAGAGAAAAGGAATTGCAGGTGGAATGTGTTTGAACTGAGGGGGCAATCTGGGGTAAGAAGTTGTAATTGGGTTAAAACTTATAGTCGCTGTTGACCTATTGGCTTGAAAAAGATTGGTGTGTGTGAGAGAGATAGAGAGAGCGAGAGAGAGAGAATAGGTAAGAGTTATGTTATAATTTTCTTTATAAATACCAATTACAGTATAATTAACATGTCTGTAAATCATTATTAAGATTATAATACCCAGTACGAGGTCCCTGCAATACTGATCAGTCAGTTGTAATCAGTGACAATGTCTTCCTGTCATTACTATAGATCAAGGCCAAATATAATAACACGGAACAATAATGAACGATCTCTGCAACCCTCTCATGTGTTTCCTTTGATTATAATGACACCCTGTTAGGAGGCGTCTAGGATTGGTCTCATTCTCGTTAATGATGTATTATAACTGTCTTCCTACTGTTTTGTATTATTATGTAAGTAATATGTAAACTAATGATTACTGATTACTTCATTGGAATGCTGGTTTTTGAAATAGCGAAAATAAAGAATATTTCCAAACACCAACAAGGGAAAGAGGAAAATAAAACTCAACAGGAAAGAAGGACAAGACAGCAAGATGGCGACCACCAAAGGAAACAGCAAGATAGCGAACACCAAAGAAAGCGTACAAGCAAAGGGGAAACAAAAGAAAAACAAATGGAAGGACAAGCCCTACCTACCAAAGCATCTACTATGCCCCATATTCCACAAGTGGACGACCAACAGAGCAAAAGAAGAAGAGAAGCCAGAAGACAGGAGAAAAGGAAGAAATACCAACCAGGAAATATACGCACAAGGAAACAACACGTGTACCAACAAGACAGCAAAATGGCAACCACCAAGGAAGACAGCAACACGGCGACCACCAAAGAAAGTGTACCAGCAAGCGGGAAACAAAAAACAAACAAATGGTAGAAGGATAAAAGGAAGCCCTACCTACAAAAATATCTACCCTTCCCCGTATTCCTAAATTGCCCCACAGAAATCAACCAACAGCAGAACAAGAGAAAAAGAGAAGCAAGAAGGCAGGAGAAAAGTAAGAAATATCAACCAGGAAATACATGCACAAGGAAATAACACGTGTAGCAATTGTCCTTCAATTTCCAAAGGATAATAATATTACACTCGTCCTAGCCGCCAGCAGAAAAGCCAGATATGCCACTATTACTACAAGATGCCCTAGTACACCAGGGAAGAACATTAAAATCTCCTACTCTTCACAACAAACACTGAAGAGAAGACTAGTGTTCAGCCAGGATGAGAAGGACTCCTATCATCATCCCCAGAGCAAGCACTTGCGCCCCTCTTCCACCAAAGGGTCAAAATCCTTGCATACCAGCTTCTAGAGGATCCTTCCTAATCCTCCAGATTAACCCTGACCGCACTTGTGACCTTTATGCCCACACACACCAATCCCTGTACATCTCAGCCAACGTCATCACTATGCTGTAGAAAACTGATCAGGGCAAGCAATTTCAGGGCTTCGAAAGCAGTGGTATACCAACTTACAAGTCCTAAAATTACCCTCCCATTCAGTTGGTGACTGACGGCATTCCAAGTCCCACAGGTCTGAGGAGTTATTTTCCCTATTGACTCGGGATCCTTGTTAGTAGTTGGCATGCCATCACTTAACATTGAACCTTTAATAGGCTGCACCTTTAATAGTAGAAGGCTGAAGTACGAGGGCATACCCACACTTCAAACCTTTATTATTAAAACCGCATTCTAAAAACTACCAAGTAGAAGTTGGCATACCAAACAAAGTCACTTGTGTAGTTTCAGCGAGATACCTTAAACGGCACTCTACATATAGAAGTCCTTGGTGCATTTGTCTGTAGCATACTATTGGACTCTTGCAACTAAAAGGTTTAAACACCGTCCCGAGTTCTTTGAACCTCTTACAAAGATCAGTGGTAGTCGAGAAGACAAGATTGGCCATAGCCATTTTGTCTACTCTCGTTAGCCGGATATAGTGCCAACTCGTCATAACTGGGCAACTATATTTAAGATCCCAAATCAAGAGTACCTGAACAGAAATTCATCAACGATTAATGTAAAGGTCAGGATAGTCGAGTATCCATAAGATTTATGCTATATATACTCGCGTTTCTCCGATGAGGTGCCCAAATGTATTTATATATTTACGGAGCCACATTTAAGACCCCACGTTCATTAATCCATATTCTTACAGTTTCTTACAGTAGATCCTCTGGAGAAAGGCAAACTAGGCCTGTGTATCCAGCTCAGTACCAGTACTTGCACTGCAGCGGTCGTTCACGGTGTTGGCGGCGGCGGTAGCAGACGCAACATTTTTACTATTCTGTATTTTTGCTTTATAATCAAACTTCAAATCTTGCCTTCCCCATATGCAACTTACTACTTCATACGACAGGCCAACCTGTATGGCCCAACGGAGACTCAGAAGACTGAAAGCTTCCCCCCACCCCTCTTGAAAACTCATTAAAACTCCAAGTGTTCACTGTTGGAATTATTATAGTAAAACTGAAAAGAAGTGATACCAGTGACGAGGTATATAAAGTTAGAGCCCAATATTGACTCTGCCAAAATTCCCACTGTGAAAAAAAAGTTAGAGTCCCTAAAATTGACTCTGCAAAAATCTCATCAGTGCGACAGGTGCCCGTAAAAAGTTAGAGTCCAGTGTATTGACTTGGAATATAACCTCGTCAATTAAGTGTTAAAACAGTATCATAGTCGAATAGTAAATCATCACCTGGATATTATTCGACACTTCAGTATTTTCAGAACTATATAATTATTTGTATTTATACAAGAGGACCGCTAAGCTAAATTTTACATATCTGAGCTCCATCTAGATCCTCGATCGTACCAGAAGAGTAACCTTTTATGCTTGTATAAACTTGCCATATATTTTGTAAACAATATAATCTTTGATATATGTGCTGAGAGATTAATAAACTGTTCTTGAAATTATATCTCGGGGTTATATATATCCTCTTCCTAACTTCTATGCATGTATTGTATGAACTCTGAAATCTCCAGTCTTGAAAGAACTCACCTCAACCAATAAGCCAAACCTGATTAAAAATCACGCTATAACAGTTTTCTTGTATCCATGTTTGATCTGATTAATAAATTGGCAAAAAATTAAGTTAATTACATTATGTTCAATGTTTTACTTAATTGTGCCGCATTTGTATATAATAGGGCATATCCATACAATGATCAGTTTCAATGTATTATATTAATATTGCCTACCTGTTTGTTGGATTCCCTAGCGGGTTAAACAATCAATATATATACGGAGCTCTCGGTATAATCTACTACAGCTGTTACATCAGACCAACACTCTGGACTGTCGGTCTGCATGGCTGGTGTTTTATTCAGGGTATCCATCCACTCGGCTTCATGTTTCAAAGCTGTTGCATCATTAATAGAACCTATATCCAGCTTCTACATCGTACCTGTTGCAATAATAATTTATGCACTACCACCACCACCACCACCACCACCACTACCACCACCACCAGAAACTCGGTCAACACGTAATACAACTTTATTTTCCCTACAGTTTTGTCCATTAGTGGTCGGTGGTCGGGAAATGTCACGTGTCGAGCGGATGGCTAATTAATCCAGCCTCAATTTTATGATCCGGTTGTGGAGAGAGAGAGAGAGAGAGAGAGAGAGAGAGAGAGAGAGAGAGAGAGAGAGAGAGAGAGAGAGAGAGAGAGAGAGAGAGAGAGAGAGAGAGAGAATACAAGAGGAAGAAAAAGGGGGATATGAGGGAGACTGACAGACTCTGCCATAATACTTTACTATGAAAAACCTCCTGTTATTCATCCCCCACAACGTCTTGCACAAAGAACCTGTGACACTGCCCCCTCCTACATTATTCTATCCCTTACTGCTTTAACCCCAACCACCTGCTTCTTACCTTCTCCACCCTATGCCTACCCCATACTTCCTACCCTTGTTTGCTGTCCCTTATCCTCCTTCAACCCCTACTCTTGTTTACTGTCCCTTATCCCTCAACCCCTACCCTTGTTTACTGTCCCTTATCCTTCAACCCCTACTCTTGTTTACTGTCCCTTATCCCTCAACCCCTACCCTTGTTTACTGTCCCTTATCCTTCAACCCCTACCCTTGTTTACTATCCCTTATCCTTCAACCCCTACCCTTGTTTACTATCCCTTATCCTTCAACCCCTCCCTTGTTTACTGTCCCTTATCTCTCAACCCTTCCCTTGTTTACTGTCCCTTATCCTTCAACCCCTACCCTTGTTTACTGTCCCTTATCCTTCAACCCCTACCCTTGTTTACTGTCCCTTATCCTTCAACCCCTACCCTTGTTTACTGTCCCTTATCTCTCAACCCTTCCCTTGTTTACTGTCCCTTATCCTTCAACCCCTACCCTTGTTTACTGTCCCTTATCCTTCAACCCCTACCCTTGTTTACTGTCCCTTATCCTTCAACCCCTACTTTTGTTTACTGTCCCTTATCCCTCAACCCCTACCCTTGTTTACTGTCCCTTATCCTTCAACCCCTACTCTTGTTTACTGTCCCTTATCCCTCAACCCCTACCCTTGTTTGCTGTTCCTTATCCTTCAACCCCTACCCTTGTTTACTGTCCCTTATCCCTCAACCTCTACCCTTGTTTACTGTCCCTTATCCTTCAACCTCTACCCTTGTTTACTGTCCCTTATCCTTCAACCTCTACCCTTGTTTACTGTCCCTTATACCTAAACCCCTACCCTTGTTTACTGTCCCTTATCCCTTAACCCCTACCCTTGTTTACTGTTTAGATGAGGGACACAAAAGGCAAAACTGCCGGTGACGAGTTCCTTCCCCAGTGTTGAAAGAGTGCCAGGGCCAAAATCAAGGAATGTTCGAGCTAAAATGTCTGCAACATCCCCGTGTCCCTTAATCCCTACCTACTCTTTGACCCTCGATTCCCTGCCCATTACACCGTACCCCTGTTACTACACCTTTCCCTTTACACCCTTCCCCTGACCATTACACCCTACCGCGGCCCTATACCTTGCCTATTACACCCTACCTTTATCGCTACACCTTGTCCTAACCCCTGCCCCAACCACTACCGTCTGTCTTACACAATGTCTCCTGACCTTGTCCCTTAATCTTATTCCAGCTTTTTAGCCTAACCTTTGTATAGGTTCCCTCCACTCTGACTACTCTCGCACACTTCTTTCTGAAATTATATTTAACTTACACTCACTGCTGCAGCCCCCACCCCCCCTCTCTCTCTCATATATATATATATATATATATATATATATATATATATATAACCTTCCCTGTTTCCAATTTATCTTTGTATATTTCTTTCCCCTCATAATTCCCCGCCACCATTCTGTCTTTAACCCCTTTTGTTAACACATAAGTTTACCTGGTCACTGTCTCATTTATTCCTTTCCTCCACACCGGGGCCACTCTATCATCTCTTGGCTCTCTTGTACTGCGGAGTATTACATTTTGGTCTTTTCGTGCGTTGCTATTTTGGGGGGACTTTCCTCAAGTAGTTTAGGCTTCTTCTCTTTGGTCTTTCTACTCTATATTTACATTTTTATGTTTTGTTCTTTATAAGTGTTTTTAATATATACTTTAATAATACCAATGCTTCCTTTGTTGAGCTCCACAATCTCTCTCTCTCTCTCTCTAGACTCCTACCACAGACAAATTGGTACGGAGTAGGCAGTAATTATCACGTTATTATTTGTTCAGCTAAAGAGAGCGTAAGAAAAAAAAGTATATAAACAAATAAATAATAATAATTATAAAAATTATCATTAAAATGTACATACTACTAAGGGTGATGGGTTTGATGATTCCAGTTAACCCCAAAATGTACATGCTACTAAGGCGAAGGGTTGCATGAATGTTGCTTTCTTTTTTCCATTCTTTCCTGTAAATTCCTTCAGGGGATTTTGAAGCCCAGCAAGGTTAATCACTTCCAACTTTTTCATGTACGGCAATTGCCAGAGGGAACGGAGGGTGGGGAGAGAGACTTCTTCTGTTCTATCCTTTCCTTCAACTTTCCTTTTCTATCGGATATGCCTTCTCTACTAGAATTAAGCCGTGACCACCTCGTTTGGATCGTAAGGTCTGTGTGGCCAGTGTATCTATGTAAATATATATAAATATCTCTTTCTCTTTTGTCTTTTTTTCAGACGCTACCACAGGGGCATGTAAAACAAATCTGTATAGCCTCTTAGACGAGCCTATATTGTATTACAAGACCAGGGAAGGTTGTGGCAGGGAATGTTGTGGCAGGGAAGGTTGTGGCAGGGAAGGTTGTGGCAGGGTAAGTTGTGGCAGGGAAGGTTGTGGCAGAGAAGGTTGTGGCAGGGTAGGTTGTGGCAGGGTATGTTGTGACAGAGAAGGTTGTGTCAGGGTAGGTTGTGGCAGGATAGGTAGTGGCATAGTAGGTTGTGGCAGGGAAGGTTGTGGCAGGGTAGGTTGTGGCAGGGAAGGTTGTGGCAGGGTAGGTTGTGGCAGGGTAGGTTGTGGCAGAGAAGGTTGTGTCAGGGTAGGTTGTGGCAGGATAGGTAGTGGCATGGTAGGTTGTGGCAGGGAAGGTTGTGGCAGGGTAGGTTGTGGCAGGGAAGGTTGAGGTGGGGTATTAGTGGCAGGGTAGGTTGTGGCAGGATAGGTTGTGGTAGGGTAGGTTGTGGCAGGGTAGGTTGTGGCAGGGTATGTTGTGGCAGGGAAGGTTGTGGCAGAGTAGGTTGTGGCAGGGAAGGTTGTGGCAGGGAAAGTTGTGGCAGGGAAGGTTGTGGCAGGGTAGGTTGTGGCAGGGAAGGTTGTGGCAGGGTAGGTTGTGGCAGGGAAGGTTGTTTCAGGGTAGGTTGTGGCAGGGAAGGTGGTGACAGGGTAATTTGTGGCTGGGAAGGTTGTGGCAGGGAAGGTTGTGGCAGGGTAGGTTGTGGCAAGGTAGGTTTTGTCAGGGTAGGTTGTGGCAGGAAAGGTTGTGGCAGGGTAGGTTGTGGCAGGGTAGGTTGTGGCAGGGTAGGTTGTGGCAGGGTAGGTTGTGGCAGAGTGAGTTGTGGCAGGGTAGATTGTGGCAGGGTGGGTTGTGGCAGGGTAGGTTGTGGCAGGGTAGGTTTTGGCAGGGTAGGTTGTGGCAGGCAGGGTTGTGGCAGGGTAGGTTGTGGCAGGGTAGGTGTTGGCGGGGTAGGTAGTGGCAGGCTAGGTTGTGGCAGGGAAGGTTGTGGCAGGGTAGGTTGCAGCAGGAAAGGTTGTGGTAGGGTAGGTTGTGGCAGGGTAGGTTGTGGCAGGGTAGGTTGTGACAAGGGAAGGTTGTGGCAGGGAAGGTTGTGGCAGGGAAGGTTGTGGCAGGGTAGGTTGTGGCAGGGTAGGTTGTGACAGGTTAGGTTTTGACAGGGAAGGTTGTGGCAGGGTAGGTTGTGGTGGGGTAGGTAGTGGCAGGGTAGGTTGTGGCAGGGTAGGTTTTGGCAGGGAAGGTTGTGGCAGGGTAGGTTGTGGGAGGGAAGGTTGTGGCAGGGTAGGTTGTGGCAGGGTACGTTGTGGCAGGGAAGGTTGTGGCAGGGAAGGCTATGGCAGGGTAGGTTGTGGCAGGGAAGGTTTTGGCAGGGTAGGTTGTGGCAGAGAAGGTTGTGGCAGGGCAGTTTGTGGCAGTGTAGGTTGTGGCAGGGAAGGTTGTGGCAGGGTAGGTTGTGGCAGAGTAGGTTGTAGCAGGGTAGGTTGTAGCAGGGTAGGTTGTGGCAGGGTAGGTTGTCGCAGGGAAGGTTGTGGCAGGGTAGGTTGTGGTGGGGTAGGTAGTGGCAAGCTAGGTTGTGGCAGGCTAGGTTGTGGCAGGGTAGGTTGTGGCAGGGAAGGTTGTGGCAGGGTAGGTTGTGGCAGAGAAGGTTGTGGCAGGGGTTATATCTGGTGGTAGTATTAGAGAAGCTATTGACAGGGACAACAACAGAGGAACAGGCATAAAATGAAGAGGGACTCAATAGCAATACACTCTTGCCGATTACGATAGAGAGAATGGATGTAGCCTAGATAGCAAGGAAGGATAAGAGAGAGAGAGAGAGAGAGAGAGAGAGAGAGAGAGAGAGAGAGAGAGAGAGAGAGAGAGAGAGAGAGAGAGAGAGAGAGAGAGAGAACACTTCCCTCACATTATAACTTAACTAATTGCAATATCCCGTCACAATTTATTACAGGCAATTTGAATAAACGAAATGTTTGTCTTTAATACGGAAATATATTGTATAGCTTTATATTTGTAAATTTGAAATATATGATATATGAAAGGTATACATTGCTTAAATATACTGTATTTATTGTATACTGGTTATATGTTTTTGTTATTTGTTCTGCTTTTTATAGTGTATTTTTTCGTAACATGAATCCGACATACAGGTTTTCTTCGACAGGCTATCATTGATCGTGAATATTTTATTACGAGTAAAGTACTATAGAAGTGTATAAGTAGTCAGTTGAATAGCAGCTTATTGGTAAAGAAGTATGACATATAATGAAGGAGCGAAAAACAAAAGATATGATATCGTCGTGCTAAGAAAGCAAATGTATATTGTAATAATAACACACAGAGAAGAAGGAATATAATTGTAATGCCCTCGAAAATATCCCGCAACCCCAATAATGTACTACACGAGTTGACGTCAGGTATAGTGTAAAATAGTCGTTGATGGGAAGTCCAATAAACTCATCACGTGAATCACCACGAGACTATCACCTGGTTCTTACAAATCGGACTAAGGTTACTATACTTTAGTACGTCCGTGGTAGTACAGTGGGGTAGCGTGCGGGCCTGGTTGACCTATGAGGGGTCATGGTCACTAACCAGGGTTCGAACCCCACCCAAGGCATCTCAAAACCTGTGGGTTTTTAGGAGGGTTATACTCCCTTCAGAGGTTCGAGCCCCGCGCCAGGCACCAGGAAAGGTTGACCCTAAGTGTGCCTGGGGAGTTTTCAGGACAGAAAAATTCCCTTCACACCCAGCATTTCAATAATAGTACATATAGGAAAATAGGAAATATGTAAACTTACCTCGAATATGCAAGACAGGTTTGTGCCAGGACCAAAACATGAGGCGAGGGAGAAGGGTGCCAAAACATATGCGAACAGAGGGAAAAAGAAAGTGACGGGAAGATGAGAGAGAGAGAGAGAGAGAGAAAACAAAGGAAAGGAGTACAACGAAAATCAAACAACAACAGGTCTAGTGACCCTTCTAGGCTGCTTGTCCTCCAAAACACTGAGGATCAAGTGTCCAAACAGTGGTTTATAGTGGGTAAGGGAACATTGGAAAGGGAACTACTGCCCTGGAACTAATGTCCGTGGCAGGATTAGGAAGTTAGTAGGGGACAGATGGGTTAGTAACTGAGGGGGGGATAAAATAAAGTTATTAATTTACAAACGCAGTCAGTCACGGGTTTGATGCGAGATATTTGTCTAAGCGGAGTTTAAATGAATCAATGGTGCTGCAGTCTATAATGTCTCGGGGAAGCCCATTCCACAAGTTGACAACTCGATTGAAGAAGAAATTCTTAGATTCGTGTCAGTTAAAAGATTTACCAATAATTTTGCAACCGTTTCCCCGCGTGTAATTAGATTGGTCGATAGTGAAGTACTTACTACAGTTCATATTGTCGATGTCTTTGATGATTTTGAACACTTGAATTAAGTCACCTCTTAATCTGCGCTTGGTTAAAGGAAATAGATTTAATTCTCTAAGACGCTCTTCGTATGGTTTGTTCTTTAGGCTAGGTATCATTTTGGTAACTCTACGTTGAACTCGTTCTAGCTTGTTTATATCTTTTTGGTAATAAGGTCACCAGATTGAATGCAGTATTCCAGAAGAGGGCGGACTAAGGAATTTTAAAGGGTTAGGATAACTTCTTTGGATTTATGCTCAAATGCCCTGCCTATAAAGCCAATTATTTTGTTTGCCTTCATAACAACTTCTGAACATTGTTGACTCGGTTTTAGGTTACTCGATATTGTTACTCCCAGATCGGTTTCTCTGTTTACATTCTTAAGCTGAGTGCCATTCATCAAATAGTTTGCTTTCTCATTTAGGTATCCGATATGTAGTACTTTACATTTATCCGCATTGAAACTCATTTGCCAAATTTGGGCCCAACATGACAATTTATCTAGATTGTGTTGCATATCGTCAACTTGTTCTTTTGAGAGTATGCTATTTGCAATTTTTGTATCGTCAGCAAATTTTGAGATTGTACAGGTGAGACCCTCATCTATGTCGTTGATGTAAATTAGAAAGAGAATTGGTCCTAGTACCGATCCCTGGGGTACCCTGCTACTTACATTGGTCCATTTTGATGCCTTACCTTTTATGACTACTCTTTGCTTTCTGTCACTGAGCCAATTTTTTATCCATTTCAACACACCGTTTTGTATTCCATGCGCTTTTAGTTTTAGCAGTAAACGTTTGTGGGGAACTTTGTCAAAGGCCTTTTGAAAATCAAGGTATATAATATCTAGAGCTATACTCTCATCGTAGAGGTTGAGAATATCGTGGAAGAAGTCTAAGAGGTTTGTTAAACAGGAACGTTTTTTACGAAAGCCGTGTTGAGTATCTTTAAGTAAGTTATTTTCCTCTAAGTGATTTACGAGTCTGTCTCTTATGACCGTTTCTAGCATTTTACATACAATTGAGGTTAAGCTAATTGGACGATAGTTACTGGGTAGGGATTTGCTGCCTTTTTTTAATATCGGTGTTACGTTGGCTAGCTTCCACTGATCAGGCATAGTCCCAGACTGCAAGGATTCATTGAATAGCAATGTCAGTGGTTTGGAGAGCTCATCCTTAGCTTCCTTTAGAACTCTAGGCGAGATTGTATCAGGTCCAGGCATTTGATTTACCTTGAGTTTATCTAAACAATTCAATACTTCTCTCTCTGTAACGGTGATATTGCTTAGAACATCTGAATTATCAACCTGAATCAGCGATGGTGTAGGGATATCACTGAGGTCTTCGGTTGTAAAAACTGATGCAAAGAAGGTATTGAGGGCATTACTCATTTGTACTTCGTCTTTGGTGTATTCTCCATGTTCATCGACTAACGGTCCAACAGTTGAAGTAATTACTTTTTTCTTTCTGATATAACTATAGAATTCTTTCGGGTTTTTTTTACTTTGATTCGCAACATGTAACTCCAGGGTCTTTTTACTTTGCTTAATTAACTTTTTGGCTTTGCGTCGTAGCTCTACAAATTTCACCCGTTCTTCGTCATTTTGTGACGATTTTAATCTATCATTAGCCAATTTTTTAGCAAGCAGACAGTCTGAAATATCTTTATTCCACCATTTGGGCTTATCATTATGGCCTGGATGCCGTATTTTCGATGGTATGCAGTCTTGCACTGCCTAAAGGTAAGTGGTTGTGAAACATTCCTAAGATGTATTTATGTCGTTATTGTTAGTCAGAAAGCTCCAGTCAGTTTCTTTAAGCTTTGATTTAAGTTTATGAAAATTTGCTTTCTTGAAATTAGGGGCTTTCTCAATGCTGCTATTTGATTTGTTACTAGTAAACTTTAAAGTGAAAGTTATCGTACGATGGTCGCTGTTACTGAATTCATCACCAACATTCAAATTCTCTATTAATTCTTCTTTTGTTGCGAGTACAAGGTCAAGCACATTATTACCACGGGTCGGAGATTGTACAAATTGAAAAAGTGAACTCTCTTGCAAGTTAGCATAGAAGTCGTGTCCAGAGTGTGGAGTAAGAATATCGCCCCATTTAGTCACAGGTAAGTTGAAATCGCCAAGAATTACGGTATCTTGTATGTTAGTTATTTCTGCAATTTGTTCATAAATTTCACTGCCAGTTTGCACTGATTGAGCTGGGGGTCTGTATAATAAAGCTAGTGTTATTTTAGTTCCTCGTTTATTATTTAATAGTACGTAAGATATGTCTATATTCGCAATTTGAGGTTTTGACATTCAGACGGGATTAAGACTTTCCTTTATAAAAAATAGAACTCCTCCTCCATTTCTATTGATCCGACTTTTCTCAAACATTGTATAACCAGGAAGCGTATATTCGGCTAAAAAGTCTCTGTCTTCCGTATTTAACCAAGATTCTGTAATGCCGATTATATCATAATGTTCTGTAAACACGATTTCCTCTAGATCTGAAAATTTATTGCGTATGCTACGAGCATTTACATAAAACACCTTAAGAGTATTAGAGTTGGATGTTACTGATTGTGCATTGTCTGAATTTTCAGTTCGTATTTGACTTACACTACCCTGCCTGGATACCCCCGGTTGACCCCGTTTTTTTAATGGAAATCCTTGACTGCATCGTACAGCAGACGACCAAGATGTGCAGCTCCTACTTCATGGAGATGTACACCATCTCCTGAAAACAAAGATTTATCATAGTTAAAATGATCCCACGTGTCGACAAAGCCGATGTCCTCCTCTCAGCAGAGTTTGGCTAGTCGGCGATTTGTACTGGTAGCTATGTTGTAGAATCGGTTTTCTACATCAATCCGGGGAACAATTCCTGAAATTAAAGATTCTATTAGATTTTTCCTTGAAGGACCTGATCAGCCGCCGGTACTTGCAAAGTAGTTCCTCTGACCACGTCCGTTGGACATCGATAGATCCAACGTGGATGACGTACGTAGTGCTTGCTGGGGCGAGCCTGGAAACCTCTTCCACAACGGCAAAAATGTCGTCCATGTCGCCACCTGGGATACAGAATCGCTTTCTGGTCCTGGGTGCCCTGGCACAGAACTCGGTTAGTTGGCCACGGACCATGGAGTCGCCCACAAGCCGAACTTCTTCCGTTTCCTCTTCCTCGTCAATAGCAAGAATTTTGAAGCGGTTTTGGCATGTTGTCGGGATGACCTTCCTGGTACTGGTACTGGGATGCACATTGTTTCTCACTAACTTAAATTTGTCCTGGGGGGGAGTGAGAGTAGAGTCATTATTATTTTCTGCAACATCTAAGGTAGCTGCTGGTGTGGGTACCGATACCGGTACTGTATGCACTGGAATGGCATTTGACATCGAAGTGGTTTCTTGGGCCGAGGGCACTCCTACGTTGAGTGTGGCAAATTCTTGAAGGGATTCAAGCTTCGTAGTCAGGGCATCGATCTTGCGGTGAGCTGCATTCAATTCATCCGCAATCTTCTCTCGGAGCTGGCAAAATCTACAAATTTGGACATCAGTATCAACAAACATGGTAGGGCCAAATTTACCGGAACAACTCGTGCAGGTTCGTTGCGGCGCCATGACGATATAATCACAATATGCCTGAAAATCACACAAATTTATGTTAGCAAAATGGTACAATTAAAGCCTGAAAATCACAAAAAATGTATGTTAGCAATGTGATACAATTAATGCCTAAAAATCACACAAAATTTTGTTAGCAATATGATAACATTAATATGCCTGTAAATCACAAAAAATATGTTAGCAATAGAACACAATTTATGCCTGAAAATAAAACAAAAATTGATGTTAGCAGTATGACACAGTTAAAGCCTGAATATCACAAATGGGCTAGAAATTTGTTACACAATTTACTGGAAAAAAAGTGGGAGAGGGTTAATGTAGCCTAGTGAGAAAACTGGAAAACAGTATACAGTACAGTAACAACAAATATTTGTTAGCAATATGGTACAATTAATGCCTGTAAATCACAAAAAGAATATGTTAATCACAAAACAAATATTATGCCTGTAAATCACAAAAAATATGTTAGCAATAGAACACAATTTATGCCTGAAAATAAAACAAAAATTGATGTTAGCAGTATGACACAGTTAAAGCCTGAAAATTGCAAATGGACTAGTAATTTGTTACAAAATTTACTGAAAAAAAGAGTGGGAGAGGGTTAATTTAGCCTAGTGAGAAAACTGGAAAGCAGTCTCTCTCTGGAAAGCAGAGAGAGAGAGAGAGAGAGAGATGAACAAACACATTTAAACTAACTTAGACGTCAACATTGCGAGAAAGTGAACATATGATTAAGCATAAACCGCCATAATTATAGAAAATATTATTACAATTCACAAAAAATATACGCGATTAGATTTTGTATAATCTACTAAGTCTGACCCATCGATGAGGAGATTCACAGGACAGTAAGGCAGATTGGTTCTATAAGAGTGTTATGCCAAATAAGATTTATCGAATATACACAAGCACACATTTCTAGACTGGCCACCATCCCTGTTGTTTCACCTCCGATGAAGTAAGAAAAACAAGAAATTAAAAACAATCTCACTAAAACAGCAGTATTTTGGTAAGGCTTAACTTGTCATCGTCTTTCATCTGGAGTTGGTCTCGAAAATCAACCTATATTTTGCTGTCCTGGTTTATACAATGAGTATATTTTCACCGCCATTCGCCATGCATTTGCTTACCGTTGATTTTATTTGTTCTGGATTAATTTTAACTCTTGACCTTTACAATACATACAATGTTTATTTTTGCCCAACAGTTATTTTTTTCTTAATTTTAGGTTGTTGTTTTGATACGTTCCCTGGGGCTGTTGTAGTGTTTTAATTAGTGAACGGGTATATTACGCTCCACTTGTACAGTATGTTGGTAATGTGCCTGGCTGGAAGTATAAACAATATAATAAAGAAAGTCATTAGTAATATTGGGTTTTTTGCACAGCCAGTGATCTGAAAAACATTGGGGGGGGGGGGGTCTGTATGTAAAGTGTGTGTGTGCCTTTGTGTGTGTGTTAACATCTTTAAACATGTCATATTTTCCAGTTTTCTCTTTTCTGTTCCCTTTGTCTTGACTTTCGAATGTTGTTCTGCTCTCACTATATATATATATATATCTATATATAAACTATGTGTCTTTTCATCCAATTATCTTGTTTTACCCTTGTATCCCACTCTTTGGTATAGTATGATAAGATGTTTGTCATAAATACCTCCTATTTGTCTTTCCTAGTATTAATCTCTCTCCGGTATCTTCCTGTGATTTTGTTCTATATACTGTATATCATATTTTCTTCTCCACGTGTTCTTCAACATTATTTATTTTCCTTTGTTCTCTCCCTTCCATGATTTCTCTGTAATTCTACTTCTCTCAATGTCTTTTTTTAGCTGTGCTTGTCCTTCGTATCTGCCACACGTCTCCTCCTATGTTAGATATGCCTGTTTTCTCTTGTACTGATATTGTTATGTTTGCTTATCACCATGTATTATCTTATTTCGGTTCTCTCGCCACTCACCTTTTCTTCTCTTCTTTCCTCATCGTTTACCTAGTCTTCTTACTATCAAACCTCCAAGTCATTACCTTTTTTCTGATGTGTTTCACTTTATCACTTGTCATTACGTTTCCTCTCTTCTCACCTCCTCATCCTCCCGACTTTCTCCGTGTTGTTCTTCTCCTCCTTTCCTCTCCTCTCCCCGGTTCCTCCTCCACCACTCATCACACCTGCAGGTCGTTCCGTCCATTAAAGGTATTCAGTTATTGAAATTGTGTTAAGTTATCCGGCATTCAGGTGAGCCTATAACACCGTCCAGCCGTGGGAGATGTGTCTTATTGGAAGAGTTTTGTAATGACTATTATATAAATAGAATCATATGAAAAAGTTGTGACAATAGTGATTTGAGAGAAGGCGACGTACTGACAGATAATTATAACATGTAAACAACAGTCTATCTATCTATCTATTGCCCGACGCCGTGATCCCCGAAGGGGTGGCCAAACAAAAGTGTACATGGTAATTATGCCTCTTATCGAACAAGAAATATTGTAAACAAATGTATCTAAGGAATCATACCTGCTTGTACCCTAACGGAAATTGCAGGAATTTCACTATATATTTTTGTCGTCTGTATGAGGAACACAAAATGAAAAGCTACCCGCAACAAGTGTCTCCCCAAAGTTTTTTTTTCGGTGTATTGGAAAGAAGTGTGGTGTGCCTGTTTAGTGTAATGGAGTGAATAGGAGATGGTGTTTGTGAAAGCTAGCTGGATTACTCTCTGTGTAGGTGAAACACAGACAGAAACAGTGAGAGAAGCCAGACAAATTAAACAGGGGTTCCAGCAACTTCTTATCACATGCCTATGAGGCCTCCCCTGGGTATTTATTGCCTTGCTCGATTGGTGTCTACAATCTCCCCAATCACTTTAACTTTGCTGGGTGTTATAAATGATTCGAGAAATTGAATACTTTCAGGTGATCCCTTTATGTTTCGGCTTCCATGCACCATTTGGCTTGAATCGGGTTTCTTATTCGTGTGATTTGAATGAGAGTACTCGATAAATTTCACATCAGTCTTGCAAATGAGAGATATATACACATATTTACACAGATACACTGACCACATAGATGTTACGATTTGTTTAAGTGGTCACGAGTTTATTCATGAAGAGATAACAGAATCCTAAATAAATGAAAGGAAAGTGAAGTTTTCTCCCCAATTTCCATTTCCTCCGGGCAATAGCCGAATGATGATGACTGTTAGAAATTAATTACCTTACAGAACTATAAACAAATGCTTTCCATTCCCAAGATCAGTGTTCATTAATGTGCAATTATATTGTATTGTACTGAGAGAGAGAGAGAGCGAGTGTAAGTGAGTATGTGTGTGTGTGTGCGTGCGTGTGTGTGTGTGTGTGTATGTGTGTGTGTGTGTGCGTGCGTGTGTGTGTGTGTGTGTATGTGTGTGAGAGTGAGTGAGTGAGTGAGTGAGTTAGTTAGTTAATGCCCCACCAGAGCC
The DNA here is from genome assembly GCA_032716605.1 of Paralithodes platypus. Taxonomy (NCBI): domain Eukaryota; kingdom Metazoa; phylum Arthropoda; class Malacostraca; order Decapoda; family Lithodidae; genus Paralithodes; species Paralithodes platypus. The sequence continues at coordinate 62,186,216 of CM064497.1, read as the reverse complement.
TCCTGGTGTGGATACTTTACTTCACAGTCTCAGAGTTTGTGGGTTAATGTTCTCCCGGTGTTCCTTAACCAAATGTATAAAACTTACCAACAACTGCAATATATCCTTAGGTGCCGTAGATTCATGAGGTAAAGTCGGTCATGGGGATCTTTATGGTGATTGTTAGAACAGGTGGCAGTATTATTGTTGTGGAGAATATGATGTTGCTGGAATTAAAATTAAGTACAGGTAATTATACACCAGCAAACATAGTTGGATGGGGTATGGGAGGGAGAAGAAGAGAAGTAGCGGAGGAGGAGGTGGGGATCAGGAGGTTAGAAGTGTGGGAAGCCATGAACAGAGTGAAGTTGGAAAAGCACCAGGAACAGATGGAGTGTGTGGGGAAATGTTGAGGTATGGTGGTGAGATAGTGATCGAATGGGTATGGCAAATGTGCAAACTATCATGGGAGAAGGAGAGTGCACCTGATGACTGGAAGACAGGCATAATAATCCCTCTACAGTATATAAGGGTAAAGGGGAAAGAGGAGTGTGTAGTAACCACTGAGGAATATGTCTTCTAAGCCTAGTATTGAAGGTGTACAGTAGAGTAGTGATTGAGAGAGTGAGAGTGAGAGTGAGAACGGAGAAATGGATAGGTGACGAGCAGGGAGGTTTTAGGAAGGGAAGAGGATGTGTAGATCAGATTTTTACCCTGAATTGTGTTGTGGAGAAATATCTGGAGAAGCAACAGAAGGTGTATGTTGCCTTTATGGACCTGAAGAAGGCCTATGACAGAGTGGACAGAGAAGGTATGTGGAAAGTATTTAGAATATACGGAGTAGATGGCAAGTTGCTGAAAGCAGTGAAGAGCATGTATGAGGGTGCAAAGGCGGCAGTACGTGTGGAGAATGAGCAGAGCGAGTTCTTTGATGTGAATGTTGGGTTGAAACAGGGGTGTGTGATGTCCCTGTGGTTGTTTACTGTATATATGGATGGAGTCATGAAAGAAATACATGGAAGAGCAGTGGATGTTGGTGTATCGCTGATAAAGGAGGGAAATGAGTGGAAGCTGCCTGTACTGATGTTTACTGATGATACAGTTCTGATAAGTGATAATGAATAGGAGTTGCAGGGTCTGGTAAATGTGTTTGGAACAGTGTGCGAAAAACGGATTCTGAAGGTAGATGCGGGGAAGAGCAAGGTTATGGTCTTCGAAAGGGGTGAAGCCACAGAATGTGAGGTGAAGTTGAATGGTCAGGCTATGGAGATTGTCAGCTGATTCAAGTATCTGGGCAGTGAGTTGAGTAAAGATGGGACTATGGATGAAGAAGTGCGGGAGAGGGTGCAACAGGGGAAGAGGGTTGTAGGAACGCTGAAAGCAGTAACAAGAAATAGAGTGGTCAGTATGGAAGTGAAGAAGTCCTTGCATGACAGTGTGGTAATCCCGACACTGACTTACGGAAGCGAAGCATGGACGTTTGAGAAGAGACTCAGACCAAGAGTGAGAGGGGTGGCAATGAGTTACTTGAGAAGTGCGTGCGGAGTTACATGGAGGGATAGACAGACGAATGAGGAAGTAAGAAGGGGGTGTGGTGTGGAGGTAGATATGCTGGAAAGTGTGAAAAGGAACACCTTGAGATGGTTTGGCCATATGGAAAGTATGGGAAGCAAGAGGCAAGAGACTAAGAAGGTGTACGAGAGTGAGGTGGAAGGACAGAGAGGGAGATGTAGACCGAAAGAGAGGTGGAAGGATGGAGTGAGAAAGTATATGGATGAAGGCGGTGCTGGTTGCGAGGAGGGGCATCGACTGACTGGGGACAGAGGTGCATGGGGGCTGTTTGTTCATGGCCACCCCTTTGGGGATCACGGCATCAGGCAATAGACAGATACATAGAATTATACGATATGTTTTGTGACTAAGGGAGTTGGTTGCATGTGGAAAAAAGTTACCTGCTGACTTTACACACACACACACGCACACACACACACGATTTGCTTATGTATCATTCGATGGTTTACAATAGATTATATCCCTGGTGTAAATCTCCCTTGATGTGTTTGTTTGGCCGCCATAATCTTAAAACTGATCCATTATTGTTCTTATTTTGCTTCTTGTATTGCTGTCCTGATGATTTCGTAATATTTGTGTTGGGACTTTAGAAAAGGAAACAAATCAAAATGTTTGTGTTAAACATTATTGTGTTCAACTAATAAATATATAACCTTTTGATTCACAAGAGCAAACTTATGATATGTCAACCCGAAATAATCTTTATGCAAGCTTTAAACATCGTGCAAGAAACAATAGAGTGATTTATTATGAGAACAATAGACCGTGAGCTAAGGTGATATTGAAACATTTCAACTAGCAGAAAATATGTCCGTGTCCCTGTGTGGTGTCAACAGACAGTATTGGCACCAACTCCCAGCCCTTGTTTGTTCTCCTGTCCTTGACGCGGGTCGTCAGGCTGGGCTGGGGAAAACAAAAAACAATCTTGGTGAAAGGTGCAAAGTTTCTGACCTACCTCCTCTCGGAAAGTCTTAAGTTCATCTAAGCAAAGTGTACATTTACTAAACTTGCCGAAGAGTGATTGAAGAGTTTGTAAGTTAAAGCCGCGCGAGATGATGATGCTCGCGGCCCACCAAGAGGTAAACAAACATCACACACTCTCTGTAGTTGGTTGTCGGGAATATCCTATTTACAGTAGCCGCCATATTGCAAACCTTGCATTGTTAAATATTTTACAGAACTTATAATTGACACAGATACCAAAAAAACACTTGAGCCTGTCGAGGTTATCAATAATCATTACTTAATCCTATCTATAGACCCAAAGCATAACTATCACGAGTCAGTTATTATTAGCTATCTGATAGTGTACGTTTATAAAAAAAATAAATAAAAAAAAATAAAAAAAAATATATATCACTATCCAGAACTAAGATTCCCTTACATATTTCATAATTATCCCAACCAGATGTATATCAATATGTGACTATTTGCTAAACAATGTTTATACATGTGATTTGTCGTGCTTTGTTGATTATACTATAACATACAAGTATGTATGTATGTATGTATGTATATGCACAGGTACATACCCCATAGCTGGGGTTGGCCGACTCGAGACAGAGCCCGAACAGGGTTAAGTGTTGCAACCTGGTGTCTACGGACACCAAGCTGCCATATTGTCGGTATATAAAGTGTTTAGGGTCCAACAGCAGGCCAGGTAGGTTGGTAATGCTGGGGCACGGGGGTGGCGCCTATCTCTGGGTTTGTTTGTTTGTTTGATTGTGTGGTGGTGGCGTCTGCTAATGTTTGGGGGGCGTTTTATGTTAGCAAATAAAGCTCTGTGCTGCCTGGAGAACTTCACTTGTCTCGTTCCTTTACAAACATACATATAGAATTCGTAAAACTTGAATTGAAGCATTATAAACATTATGTCATTTTCCTTACAGTGTTGGTTTGTGGTGAAGTGAACAAGTCAGCCGGTACTGCCACCATCTACAGTATAGGTCAGTACACTACTCATACAACAAAGTAATTAGACAAATAATAATATAACCAAATTTGTTATAATTCTCACTGCAGGTAATTTAAAATGCTTACTTAAGCTCAGTTTAATTTTTATGAAGCTTATAATATAATATAGTTAATAATAGTAAATAGGCGTAACTCCTTGTATAGCCGCCTCGTGGACTAAATATACAGCGTGGTAGTGTGGGAGCGGAAGGTTAAAAGGACCCGGGTTATAAATTGTTCCATGAATATGTTTAGTAGTAGATGGGCGAAGATGGAGGGTGGAGGTCAATTGGTTAGCAGCAAGATGGGCATACAGTGTTTATATAACCTTGCTATTATAAGTATAGCGCTAGACACGTTTTGTATACAGAAAGCGTGTGTTTTCATACATACACACAATTATACATTCACTAATCCTAATTTTTTTTTTTTTTTTTTTTTTTTTCTATATTCCAACTTACTTCCTCTCGGGCATAGGCTGAGAGCCTTAACATTCACCACTTTTCAATGAACAGACAATGAACAGTGAAGCCCGTGAGGTCTTGTTCCAGTCTAGGGAGTGAGACATGTGAAGCACGTAGAGTACAACGAGCACCTGCCATCTTGCCTTCACATGAGGCACGGTGCTCACTCATGGCCCGAAACGACACCATCTCTGAAGCCACCTCGTTCCTGTGCTTCACTGTCTCACCCACTACACTCTGACTCTCACACTTACACACACACAACGCCACCTGTTGAGCAGATAACTCACCAGGCATTGCACCCCTATAGCATATTTTGAATATGGGAATATTCATACAGTGCTATTCAATCAGGGAACAATGAGGGTATTTTATTGACGTTTCGGTGGGCTTGTGGTAATGCACTGATACAGCACAAATTCCATCCCAATAATATCTTCCCATTGATACATCGGGATTTGAACCCGGGACCTTTGGATTACCAGGCCAGTGGCAAGACCACTCCACCACACCTCCCCATTACACCCTAACTCCCTCCATCCCACCCGAAATCCACCACTCACACACCAACACCCACTCGTTCAGTTTTACTTGTACTGTTGTTTAAGTACTCTTGATATGAACCTGTATCCTCCTCTCCATAATTATATTCTGAGGATTTAGCGAGGTCTGCTGGCTCTGTACATACCATAAATATTCAGAAGGTTAGAGGTTAGACACTTTAACCAAACATTTAAAATAGAATTGTAACGAAAATTCACAAATATATATATATATATATATATATATATACAGTATATGTATAATATATTGCTAAGTCGGGCTATAATATTTACAGATCGTGATATAGTCTTTACTAAAATCCAGATCTGGACTTATAGACCGTAAATAACTCAACAGGGTCAAACCTAACACAGTATTACTCCCACAAATAAGTATTCAATTAGGTACTACAGTACTCAATAACAACACATATAACAATTATAACACCTGTTTATTCAATTAGATCTATACCTGAAAATCAGAATATAACTTCACCTAGATAATTATTGGAACTATCAGGCAAGGATTACCAGGCATATAAATGGTAGATCATTAATGGGGAGCAATTGATCTTCAACTGAGGTTATAACAAGGTGAATAATCTGCAACTAAATAATACACGTAACTTACAGGATCAACCCTTAATAATAACAATGATGTAAGCCGAGTGTCTTCCGTGAATAAAACAACAATGAAAGCAATAGAACACAATCTCAAACAAGAGAGGCTGGGAGAGTTGAGAGAGCAAACAATAACTCAGGTTTGGAGGCTGAGTCACACAACAGGTAGTGGCGAGCCGGCTAGGTAGTCGCGGTATTCCCAAGTGACCTTCCTACGTAAACTGTGGAGGTCAGGTCACCTACTGGAATGCAGTGGCTGAAATTAATCTCAAAGTTAATGTAACTAGAATTGTAATTTAAATAATGTTACTCTGAAATTGATGGCAAAAGATGATTTAATATATTTTACCAAAGATTAAGTGGGTGGACTAAATTATGTAATTTCTAATGAATATCTTATATTCACGTCAACGATCGTATGTAAGAATAACGAAACGAGCCGAGGAATTCAGATATAAATTGAATAAACAATCAGGAATGGAATATAGAAGGGTATCTATTAATTGTATTTAAGAACAGATTATAATTGACTAAACAAGCTTACACAATGAACGCTCTGGAACTATCAAGGAATGACAGTGTAATTAATCATTAATTTAATATTAATTATGAATAGAAGGTGGCGCACACAACGAAGTTGTGCTAAGGTAATACTCAAAATAGTATTACCAAGAGGCCTGAACGAGTTAACAGAGTCTTATAATGAACATACACCAAAATACGAGGTGTATAGTAAGTGATGTTGAATTAAGTAACAGAATCTATGCAATGCTGGAATTCCCAAGCATGAAGAATCAGAATTAGTTACATCAGTAATCAAATGAACGTAACTACTAGTTCATTAAATAATTACAATGGAGTTTAATTAGGAGAGTAACAATGGGGGAACTCTGGAAATAAATGTGTTGATAAAGTAACAACACTTCTCAATGAGGATACTGTGGTAAATTAATTAATAAATTGGGCGTAGGTCCTAGGTAATCAGTGATGAATCAAGAAGGGTAAATACACACTAAATACACTCGACCTCAACTTGCAAAATACACAACAGAATACATATATTAGGAAAATCTGTGAGTGTAGCAAGGTGAGTTAATTAAAACAAATGTATATAACGTATGCGTAGGACGTTCTAGAGACAATAAATTAATTATGAACACTAGGTCTTAAACACAGACCTTAACTAAGTCTTTATATAATAATTCAGAAGGATTAACACAATACGCAATTTAGGATCTTGGGCACAGATCTTAGAATAAATTAACACAACACGATTCACATATTTTAACCTATACCTCAACAACAATAACACAATTAAGATACACAGGGGTACTTAGGGTAAGTTTTGGAGGGCAGAGAGAGTAGGAGTCTGGCCGACATGGATCGTAGGTTCGTGGAGCCAGACGTCAGGGGTAAAGGGCGCCACTGGAGCAGGACTTCAGGCTCCAGGCTTCAGGAAGGTGGGACGTCACTCCGGCAGGACGTCAGGCTCCAGGCTTCAGGAAGGTGGGGCATCCCTCCGAAAGGACTCCAAGGGGCACTTCAGGATCGCCCACTCTCCGGGCAGGGCAGGGGCAGGCTGGTGCAGGCTGGTGCCAGCTACACAGTTCCTGGGTAGGGGTTAAATAGAAGGGTTGTGTAGCTTGCATATTTTTCCACAATTTACCTGAGAGAATGTGCGGCGTTTTCCTTGACTCCCGTTCACAGGTGTTCAACATCAGAGGGATATTGTGAAATGGTTGTGATGAAGTTGTGAGGTAAATACTGATCGTAGGTATACATAGTGGTAGTTTACATGGATACATAAGTGCTAAGTAGTTTATTAATTACTTAAGACCTAGTTACTTAGTGTTACGACCGGCACTACGAAATAAACAAGGGCACTTAATAATGGACTAGATGATAGGCTATAGTCCAGTAAATCTATCAATCATTTAACTGGACCTAGAACAAATTGCAATAGAAGGTTTTTTGGCTTTAACTTGTTTATTAGGTCCCTCTGATGAACATATAAAAAGTCTCCAACTTTTGGACACTGGGAAAGTGGTTAATTTGCATAAATTCAAGATGGCCGCCGTCCAAAGCTTCAATTTACAGATAACTTTTTTCTGGTTGCTCCTAGACCCTATAAATGTATTACAAACAACGTTTTTTGGCTTTAACTTGTTTATTAGGTCCCTCTGATGAACATATAAAAAGTCTCCAACTTTTGGACACCTGGAAAGTGGTTAATTTACAGCCGAAAAACCTTACAGACAGGCTGAACTGTCTCTTTCACAAGGGGTGACACAGGCACTTTGTGCTTGTATGGGTTTTTTGACCTGTTGTCCCTCTTTTTTATAAAAAAAACAAAAAAAAACATGACGTAGTATGACGTCATTCAGAGCCAATTATGTAATTCATGATAGGAGTTCGTATTCACTTGGATCATCGGTGCTTGCATCAAAGTTGCTATTTTGACAGAGTCCTTTACATTGACCACATGCACTGGAACATTCAAGCTCATTCCGTTTGCATACAGCGTTGAGTGTCACAGTTGCCCTTACACTGACATCTGACCAATTTCAGTAGTGAATCAGGAGCCACTGGCGAATCCATCGTCTTCGGTTCAAGCTGTCCCTTCCGCAGACACCAGCCCCATTTCTCGGGGTCCACACAGTTCCCCATCCATTCCTGGACCTGACAATAAACTCGGAACGAGTGGTATTTGGCTGCATCGGTTGTTGGGGGAAGGCTGTGAACTTCAACGGTAGTTGAACTTTTTGCCACCTTGTTGCAAAACTTTGTCTTTCGCAGTCCGTCAAGGGTGTCATTTCCTTTTCCCCCGTACAAATAAACCAAGGCCTTTTCACCAGCTGATGATATCGCGTCTTTACTTCCACTTTGGCAACAGAATGCTTCTATACATTTCAAGAAACCGTTGTCTTCCCTCACTTTCCTCAAGGCAGCCCCTTTACCAATACCATACAGTCGTGAGGTTGTGTCACATCCACAGAGTGCATGGACAACTGGCAGGACACGACAGATGCTTTCACCGAGAGCTTCTGCGACTGAGTTAATATGCCAACATTTCCCACCTTCCTTGCTCGACTTGAAGTACAAATCATTCATCCCTCGTTCCGCATAATGACACAACAGCACCAACAAGTCTGTGTCCTCACCTATCACATATGTCACGGTTTCCCTTGCATGCTCAATTCCCTTCTTCGCAATCATGACATCTGCATCTGCTGGCGCATTGACACAGTCAATTCCATTTGCCTTGAATGTTTCACACAATAAGTCAATGAAGTTTTGCTTATTGTCCGAGTTTGACAAGAAGTTTTCCTTTTTTGACCGAAGGGGCATGGTTGGAGTGAACATCACCTTTTGACCAAAGACTCCTTTTGATCGTCGATTGTGTGTCATGTCCTTGGTAGTAGGTCCTGATTTATAACCGTCGAATACAACCACCGGGTTGAGAAAGTTTTTGGAAACATGCTTCATGTACATGCTTGCAATGTCCTCAAATGTGTCACCCTTCTTCCATGGAATCCTTTGCAATAAGGAACCACCATCCAGAACATGGGTCACAGTCCTTTCTTCCTCAAATGATTCCAATGACGACTTGGGAACAACAGCAGCTATCTCATCTCCTAGCTGTGGTTTATTGGCTTCCCTGAGCCTCCCCCACTTATCGAACAGAGCAGTAGGGTAGCTAGACAACTCATACGCAAAGACCTCTTCAACACCTAAGTCCCTGTTATTAGCAAAGATGAGGAGCCTCTGGAAAAGGAGCTGTGGGTCGATTGGTACTTTTTCAGCACTGATTGTAACCTTTGCACCCAACGACTCAACTTGATCTTTCTTCCTAAATGAAAAGTCAAAAGCATTGCTACCTTCCATCTTCTGCACAATGTTCATACCAACCTCATACAGTAAATGAGGATTGGCCGAGGCTGGTCCTGTCACACCGTTGGCAATATTCCTGAGTTCATTTGATTCTTGAAATGGATCATAATCCTTGAAGAATGCGAGAACCTTCTCTGTGTCCTTCCTATCTCGTTCACGCCTTGCTTCAGTCATTTCTTTGTGCTGCTCAGAGGTGTGGAAATGCTTCCCTGTCAGTTCTTGCATAACTTCACTCACCTCAGCGCAGGCTGGCATAGCAGTAACCAGCGCAGGCGTTGCGTTTCCTCCATGCCCCTACC
>CM064497.1:61930656-62176795 GCA_032716605.1 Paralithodes platypus | reverse complement strand
TCATTGTCTCTTTAAAAAAAAAAAAAAAAAAAAAAAAAAAAAACTAAGACAGATTGTAGCTGTCTCATTGTTTACAAGGTGGCGGGGCCCTTGGCGGGAAAATACACGGTCACTGGTTGTGACGTCACAGCTTGATACTGGCGGGAGACCCAGGCCTGATAGTATCAAGAAGGCCTTGACTCTGCCTTGTTTGTGGTCCATAAGTCCTTGTAGCATCCACTATTGTTTCTCTCACTGTGTGTGTGTTTGTGTGTGTGTGTTCTGTATAAAAGATACATTTAGTCATAGACTACAGTAGATCTGGACTGGACACGAAAATGGAACTTTGCAGTAAGGGACCCAAACTTGGCAAACGAACCCCCAAGTTCGAACCTCGAAACCGCGAAAATGTGATATTTTCGTGGTTTGAGGTTTAAACTTGGGGGTTCGTTCTCCGATTTTGGGTTCCTTACTGCAAGGTTCCATTTTCGTGTACAGTCCAGATCTACTGTAGTCTATGATATAGTACAGTACATATGAATATGTGTGCATGTGTATTTTGTGTGTGTATGGCTATTTAGTTTGTGTAGTGTGTCAGTCTGTCTTAAGCTATGGAGCTTAGTGTAATATATTGTTTTATGTTCACGTGATGACACTGGTTGTAAGTGTTTCTGTTGAGTTTGTGTTCTCTATTTCGTGTTGCTAACGCTGTTTCTTTGTCGGATCTCTGCTTTCCATGTTGAGTGCTTCTGGTTTTCGTCGTTTGTAGTGTTTTAAGTGTCTGTAGCCTATTTGGGTATATATTAAGCAAACCACCCACCAATTTTCATGACAATTTTGAAATGCATGTTGGAATCCCTATAAACTGTACTTCATTTTCATGTAAGTTTGATAATTTGGAAAAATCGATTAAGGGAGAAAATTAAAATTGAAAATGATGTGTAAAAAGTCTCCCATAAACGGCGGCCCGCTATGTTATTGTAATTTGCGGCCTAATTTCGTCTGTTAATTAACTTTCTCCTTAATTGGACCCCCTATGAAGTACAACAGATTATGATGACATAAGTGACGGGTGTTTAGAGGGGGCAGAGCTCCCCCTTCAACATATTACGTGTCCCACAGTAACTTCTATTATATAAACAACCAAAAAATTTTCACAGATTTTTAAAATTTCATTTAGGATGTAATATAACCTATACTCCATGGTAAAATAAGTGGCAACCCTCGAAAAATTCTATTAAGGAAGATACAGAACCTAGAACCTGTAACCTGTAACGATATTTGTCCAGTGTTTCCCACAGACGCCACCCCGCTAGGTCAGCCATGTTGATACTATAATTGAGGAGCGCTTTTATCGTAGATATTTGACTATAACGCCCTCTGCTTTTCCCTATGTGAACTACTGATGAACACGTCACTATGTTTCTGCCATATTATTGGTTATTTTTTTGTATACGTCACCATACGTCAGGGTATTGAAGGAGTCACCCAATCATGGATTAATATATGGACAATTACGTCATTTTAGTCAGCCAATGAGTGCATTGAACTCCAGCCCACCGGCAGGCAGCATGGTTTTAAATATCAGTTGCAGGATGGCCAGTGTCTGTACTATCTGTAGTGGTTGTGCACTTACCCCTGATACAATAATTATAGAAATTTCTCAAAACAACCAGGCAGCCCTTAAGATACTTACAGACCACGGTATATTGCCTACAAGTGTTGAGTGTCCTAGGTGTGGACATCCTTGCCATTACCGGCCAGATAAAGATCACTGGCGGTGTACACACCATTATTACGAGGAGAAGTCCAGAACACGCCGTGACTGTCCCTTTGTTACATAAGGTAGGTTATTTATTATTATTATAGATATACAAATTTATATAAAGTTTATTTGCACCTATAGTGTTTTTTCGGTATTATTCTAGCGTTACTTACACAGCGCACCCATCAATTTCTATGACTTCATTCCTATATAATTATGTCAGTAGCGGCGGAAATGGGAAAAGTTTTATTTTAATACCACGAATTTTCCGAGTGTTTTTTATAAACAAAATTGGTCATTTGCATCAATATATAGTGTTTGTAATTAATTAGAAATCTCGGGAAAACGTATTTTCCCCATTAATAATAATAATAATAATAATTATAATAAACGGTTTATTAAAGAATGGCAGCTTCATGAGCTGAAAATACACATTTTACAATTTAGTGGATGAATATGAGATGTACAGATATGAAGATGGTAAGCTCAGTTTACAAACAAAATAAATAAATACAATAATGATGCAGGTGCAGAATACAAATTATCATAAAATAACCATGAGAGTAAGTGATATACAGTACATATACACATTTATTTTACTTACTCATATACAGAACCTATCGATCGATGTTGAGACACGCTCGCTCCCCGATAGTGATTTGAAAAGACATTAGCCTAACCTAACAACCTTACCTAACCTAACCTAGTATTTTGGGTGGGGGCTGCCGCCCCCACACCCCAGCTGGTTGAGTACCCTTAATAAAAAAAAAAAAAAATTGGCTGTCGATTATATGAAGGTGAAAGAAAGGTCGATGAAGTCTATGGTGTTTACTCTGCAATCTTCGGCTTGATTGTACATTGATAACGGGAAAGTACCGTATTGACAACCTTGTTACGAAAATTAAATTTTAGTACCATACTTTTATATTAGTTTTTCCGAGGGTTTAACACATTTTCATAATTATGATCTTTAGAGCTATCGATAACTGGAAGTACCGTATTGACAACCTTGTTACGAAAAAGACATTTTAGTACCATACTTTGTTATTAGGTTTTGCCGAGGGTTAAAACAAATTTTCTTATGATCTTTAAAGCATATAGATTAAATATCTATCTTCAAATATATCAACAAAATTCGTGGTATTAAAACAACATTGAACCCAGAAATGCATTAAAGCAATTATAGCTACTGTAACCAACAAAAATAAACTCCCCATAGACGGCACACAACACGACTCGGCGGACCTCTTTCTCCCTGCATTTCAGTCGAATTAACACTAGGAATTTACCTAATTTTCTATCCAATGTACTATCCAACCAGCGGTGGTGTGGGGGCGGCAGCCCCCACCCATAATACTAGGATAGGTTAGGTAAGGTTGGTAGGTTAGGCTAAAATCTTTAATGTTGCTTAATTGTTGGATAATGGATAATGAGCTTACTGGGTAAGTTAATTTTCTATCCCATGTACCATCCAACCAGCGGGGGTGTGGGGGCAGCAGCCCCCATTTATAATAATAGGTTAAGTTAGGTAAGGTTGGCAGGTTAGGCTAATATCTTTAATGTAGCTTAATTGTTGGATAATGGTTAATTAGCTTACACTGGGTTTTTGGAATAAGTTCTTCAATATTTCTCTTTATTTTCATCTTTTACCCCACAATTTCCCTGATCTTCATAGCCCTCCCACTATCTGGCAACATAGATGATGATTTCAATTAATCACGGGGGTGTGGGGGGGCAGAGCTCTCCTACACCCCATCCTGTATCCAATTGCAATTTAAATTAGACCCCCTGCTGGCAACATAGATGATGATTTCAATAAACCACGGGGGGGGGGGGGGGGGAGAGCACCCCACAACCCATCCTGTATCCAATGGCGAAGAGTTGGCTCGCATTTTCTACATTTTCAGCTTTTATGAAGCCTACCAATTGTCCAATCCGAGCCAAATTTTGCCAAAACTTTACTGCTTTTTTCATTTTGGGGGTTTCTTAAGTTGAAAAACAATAAAACCTGAGCCCACTTTTTTTGTGCCACTTTCCGACTTTTATGAAGCTGAACAATCTTAAAATCCGAGCGAAATTTTGACAAAACTTGGCTCGAGTTTTTAAATTTTGGGGTTTTCTTAAGTTGAAAAACAAGAAAACCCGAGCCAACTTCTTTTTTGCACTTACTGTCTTTTATGCAGCTGAAAAATCTTAAAATCCGAGCCAACTTTTGCCAAAACTTGGCTCAGGTTTTTTCATTTTGGGGTTTTCTCAAGTTGAAAAACAACAAAACCCAAGCCAACTTTCATCATAAAAACCATTATATCGTATTTTTATGTCTTTAACTCCACATTTTCCCTGATCTTCATAGCCCTCCCCACTATCGGGCGCCGTGTCTTAAGATCGTTGGATAAAGGGGAAAACGATTTTTGCGGAGGTTGAAACTAATGTCAATCACTATATATTGATGCAAATAAACTAAAACTAAAAAAAAAATAATGAAAATAATTGGTGGGTGGTTTCCTTAATATTTTCCCCTATTTGTATTATTACTGCATTTATCGTGAGTTGTTCTTTTGGGATGTCTCGGTGTTGGACAGTTTATACGCCACCCTATGCCATTGTTTAGTCTCTTACTCAGCTATATGATTTTATTTTATTTCTATCATGTAATTTAGAACACTTTTTCACTACACTCAACTCTCGTTCTTCTCGTCCATTCTATCCTGAGTCGTGTTATTGTATCAACTTTCTTGCAATTGTGTCTCCTTGCCTGTATAGCCTAGGCATCCATGTCTGCTATCGTGTCTCCTTGGCTATCTTGCTATGCTGTGCTTCCCAATCTCTTTGAATATTACTATTAAACACAGTCCAAGATCTTCCTTGGCAGAAGGGACCTAAGTTTTAATATAAAAGGAGATGAGGGAGTTGGAACAGGGAGGTGAAGAGTGGGAGTAGAGAGAGGCAAGCAAGGAGAAATATGGAAGTCACGTGTTGTAGTTTATTACCCCAGCCACCCTCCCTCCTTCCTTAACACCTTACGAGCGGGCCCGTCAGTTTTTTCCACTACGCGCCAAACGGGTAATTTTTACCCTAAATGGCCTTGTTTCCGTGCTCTTTTTCATGCATAAACAAGAGCCAGAGCGTAATAATTATGTATCCCTGAAAGGGCGTATGAGCTTTCCAATGACACCAGAACCATCCTTCTACGACCACGCGTTCTCTTGCAACGATCGTGCAACACGAGTGCAAAAACCCTAAAATACGGTAATTTCCTTATATAATTCCCTGTGTGGCGAGGTAGGGAGGGTGGAGTTGTGTGGAGTAGATGTCAGTAGGCGCGCGGGATCCGTGCCGAGTGGTCATGAGGCAACCTACGCTCCTCCCGTCGCTCGTCACTCTCAGAGCCATTATTGCTCAAAAATTGCACACGGACTAAAGTCGGGCCCCGCCACATAGTCCAAGTTTTTAGATACGGACTTAAGTCGAGCTAATAAGGGGTTAATCTCGCCCTGGTATATAACTTAACTACCTAGTACCTAGCTTTTCAATTAGTTTTTCGAGTTTATTAATCTGTTTATAATTATACACTGCGGAAGATGTGCAAGGAATCAGAGGTAAAGCCTGAGAGTGGTTGGGTTGGAGGTGCAGGGGATTGGGAGTGTGGGTGATGGTAGGGATTGCGAGAGACGGATGAAAGTGTCAGTCACGTGTCCATCCCTCCCCCTCCCTTCCCACATACCTTCCTCCCCATCTCCGTTACTCCCTACATCACATATTCCCTCCCCACATCTTGTCTTTCACTCTGCAAAAAAATCACTGTATAATTTCAGTGGGCCTACTTGAGCTAATATATGTTCAGATAATACAGGTGATCTTACTATCAAGTTACTCGACCATGTCTGACATTCATGATATTTTGTTTGTTGATCAGGTATGTTGGCCTCCATGACGTCACACAGTAAGCTCCGCCCACTCTGCCATCTCCTCATTTTGTGTTTGTCTTTTGTAGTGTGCGCGCGTGTTCTGTGTCCTTCCGGGAATATTTTTACGTGTGTCTAGATATCTGTCGGCAGTGGTGTTGGAACGTTTGATAGAAGTCTATCTTGGTGTTGTTGTCTGCATCTTGGACTTAGTGGGTAGACAAATAACCACAGGTAAGATCACCTACAGGAATGACAAGTTCTGTTGCTTGAGATGAGGGAGCAAAGTTCACCAGCTGATGTGTTTGTGTGTGTGTGTGTGTATTCTAACTCGGTCTATCCCCGATTTGGTCCACCTAATAGTCTATTATATCAATACTGTGTAGTATTATGCCATTAATTGATCTTCTCTGTTGGTCAATTCTGCCATTCTCTCCAGCTATTCTCTGATGTACTTTTTATCTCAACACTTCACTCCTCTGTTCGCCCCCTCTCCCTCCCCCTCCTTCCCACCGTCTCATCCATACAGTACAGATTGCAAAGAGAGGCAAGCGGTTATTTTTCCGCGCGTCCTAGGGATTTGGTGGCAGCGCTATTGTATGGTACAACAACCAAAGCACCTCGGTGGCTTGTGTTACGAACTGGCACTCGGGTACACAAGGGCTCTCAAGCAGGACTCGAATACGGCTCGCTGCCACAACGGAAACACACGATCCCAACCCCTGAGTACTGCCAGCCGAACAAAAAACACCAATACCCTCCAGAGTTCAATCTGCTATAACGGGGTATACAAGAACTCGGTACTAGTGTTCAACAACAGACTAATAAAGAGACAGGAATTATCTAGTCTGGTCAACAATCAAACAATGAATTAAGAAACAACAATACAAAAGAATAGTGTTGGCCGAAGCCGAAGTAATCCACCCTTGACTATGAACTTAAGAAGTCCACCACCCTCTACTTCGGATCGGCACTATTACGTTACGTTAATTAATAGTCCTTAAGCATCGAGCAAGGAATCTTCTGAAAAAAGTTAGATGCTTCTCGGATGCTCGTAAGAAGTACGTATCGGATTTTGAACAGTAATTCAATAAGCAAAAACACTGGCAATTAAATACTATTAACACCTTACGAGCGGCCTAGGCGGTATATAATATGTAGCCACCAGCGGGGTGTTTTTACCCAAAATAGGGCTGTTTACGTGATAATTTTCATGCCTAAATAAGACCCAGAGCGTAAAACAAGTATCTATCCCTGAAAGGGCATAAACAGAGCTTTCCAATGACACCATAACGATCCTTTTATGATGGCTAGTTTTCTTGCAACAACCGCGCAACGCGAGTGCAAAAAGCATGTAATTCGGCACTTTCCCCATACAATTCCGTATGTAGCGAGTGAGAGAGGGAGGGAGGAGGTGGGATTCGTGTCAGTAGGTTCGCCGCGGTGGTCTGGAGCAGTCATACGCTCGCTACTCTCCTGCCACCACTTGTCTCTCTCTCTCAGCAACATTACGTGCTGAAATTGCCACACGACCTATGTCGAGCGCCGCCAGATAGTCCAGATTTATTATACTCGACTTATGTTGCGCGCCGCTAGTTATGGGTTAAAGGCTTAAATTGGCATAAGAATAATTAAAAGAATATGCAATAGAAAATGGCAAACATTAAAAGGAAGTACTCCGCAAATGCAACGGCAATAGCCTACTCGGATTGTGCTCGTGGGCCACTAATCACTAAAGTAGCCAAGCTTGCAACACATGAAATCAATAGTTCATAAACAATATCATACATAAGGAAAGCTTCAATACTATTCTGTATCTACTAATCGAGTAAAGTCTAGCTGGGGTACTGTGGGCAAAAGGTAGCAGTGACTGAGCAAAAACGGCTCGTAGCCTAGCGAAGTCCTCACGACTGTTTAAAGTATTACGTTAAAACTAACAAGTACACTTTGAGAAATCCAGATCCCTTGTATCTGGTTTTCTCCCGGCTCCTTGACAAAATAAAAACAAACTGTTAATAAAATACAGGGTGGTTAGGCTCTTGCCCTCACGCACTGTAAATTATAAACTCAACACAGTCAGCCGCGAAGACAACCTTAGGCTTCACTGAACCGAAACGAGTATGCAGGTTTATCGCTTAACCACTGCATCAAACAACAACTCGTAACACAGAAAAGCCTTACCCCAGTCTAGCATTACCTAGACCAGCAGAAAACAGGAATAATAATAATAATAACACACAGGGAAATGCATATACAAGTGCAACAAACATAAATCAATCCTATTCTAAGTCAACCCTTCCAAAATAGGCTATCTAATAGGCAAGTATCTCGTGAGAACTAAAGCGATAATACGTTGGCTGACTAGCTCTGCACCAACGGGACCATGGAAGTTAAACAGGACAGGGAAAAGAGGAAATAAGAATGTAAGGTAGTAGAGAAAGTTCCCATCAGTCAGAAGAATATAAATAGTTAGCAAGGGAAATGAGAAGTCGCTCTGCCTAATGAGTTCTGATGAAAAAATGGCTAGACTTCCCTTTTATACCCGGCCCTCTAGTGAGCCCAACGTGAACTACTAAGGACCGCCCACTGACAACCATTACGTAATTTCTCTCTCTCCTCTGGGATACACAAAGGCTCCCCTAGCACTGAGGGAGGGAGGAGTGCTAGTGAGTTAGGCCTACCTCCTGCCTGGCGTACCCACTGACACCTAACTGTGGCTGTTTCTCTTCCCATCATTACAAATAAGTTTTACACACAATACTTATAACTAATGATATAAAATAGAACTCGTTGACTCAGATGAAAACAAAATACATATTCATAATACTTATAGTACAACGGCTCACACGAACTAAGTTAGGAAACTCTACATAGACTACAGCCAAAGTTCCTGCCCTGACGATCCTAGCGAGAGTGGGGCATGACTAGGCGTTCTGTACAGCATGCTCACATGTGAACATGCGTTACACCTCCCCCAAGATTTTACTCGCTCAACCCTGAGCTAAAATCTGACAAACACAGAACCCCATCAAGCCCCTCACACCCAGCGACCGCATGGCACTAAAACAAAGCTGAGTTTATCACCAAAACACATCTTATTATTAAACAAAAAAAATCACATTTTATAACTCCTCCCAACAATAAAAAAAAGACACAATATCATGCTCCCAGAGCGAGCTTACAGCAGCTCAGCCGTTTGATAGTTCGTGGATCACTCAAACTCTATAGGCTATGACAAACTTATACGATTACCTAGATCAAAAGAAAGTTTTTATATGATTTTTATATTTTAATATGTTTTTTCCCGGCTGCACTATAAGGGCAGCCTATTTTCCTCCACTCAAACCCACACACCTGTGATAGCCTACGACTGATCATCCACCCTTGATAAACAATCCGCGATCAGATTGTCACATCCAGCAATATGACGGATGTCCAGGCTATACTCCTGCAACATGAAAGACCACCTGGTCAGTCTCATATTGCGATTGTGAAATTGATTCAGGAATCTCAAAGGGTGATGATCAGTGTAGATAACCACGACTGGGCCATAGGCTGGAACATACACCTCGAAGTGCCTGAGCGACAGCACAATCGCCAGTAATTCCTTTTCTATTGTAGAATAGTTCTTTTGTGCAGCATTGAACTTCTTAGAAAAGAAACTTACTGGGTGTTCCACACCTTCATTGTCTGTCTGTAGCAAGACGGCACCAGCCCCTACACCACTAGCATCTGTTGCCAGCTGAAAAGGCCTGTTAAAGTCTGGGGCCCTGAGTATCGGGTGAGTACATAGCAAATGTTTCACCAAAGTGAAAGCCTTTTCACACTCAGGTGCCTACAAAAACTTTTTGTCTTTAGATAACAAATCTGTGAGAGGTGCCAACACCGTTGAGTAACCTTTTATGAAGCGTCTGTAGTAGCCTATCATACCCAAGAATCTCATAACCTGCTTCTTGGTTGTTGGGTGCGGAAATTTATTGATAGCCTGTACCTTGTTCTGAGGAGGGCACACCTGTCCCCTTCCCACTACAAACCCAAGGTACTGCACAGTGGCCTTTACGAAGTCACACTTTGCCAAATTTACTACCAGACCTGCTTCACTAAGTTTCCGGAACAAGGTCTCAAGGTGCTAACAATGGCTCTCAAAGTCGTCATCATAAATGATTACATCGTCCAAATATACGGTGCAATTCGGAATGTCCTTTACAATTTCATTCATCAGGTTCTGAAACGTTGCTGGTGCATTCTTAAGTCCGTAAGGCATAACATTGCACCGGTAGGTACTCCCGTCCACAACAAAACCACATACCTCTTTAGCACGCTCGGACAAAGGTACTTGCCAGTAACCTTTTACTAAATCTACTTTAGACAAAAACGAGCATTACCAATTTTGTCAACACTATCATCAACCCGAGGAAGAGGATATGGGTTAGTTGGAGTCAAACCGTTTAACCTACGGAAATCAATACAAAAGCGTACCTTGCCATCTGGCTTAGGCTGCAGTGTTACGGGGGAAGTCCACTTAACTGTGCCTTTCTCTATCAACCCTCTACCGAGCATATACTCCAACTCATCCCTCAGAGCTGGTAGTTTTATGGGGGGCACACGGTACGGGATTGACTTAAAGGGTATATGGTCCCCCACGTCAACATCATGCATAGCCTGAGTAGTGAGGCCTGGGTGTTCAGCAAATACAGTGGTGTATGAACCGAACAACTGACGGATAGCATCAAACTGCGGCTCAGGCAAATGAGCTATAGCCTCGTCAGCCCTTAGGCTCGAGTTCCCCGCCCACTGATCCGCTGAAACATGTTGATCCCAGCTATCCTCCTCTGAAGCTTGACTGTCCCCCTCTCCTTCTCCACCACGGCCGCAACAAGCCAACACAGGGACAGTGAGAGGCTCAGAGGGGCGCCTCACATACTCTTTAATAAGGTTCACGTGACATAACTGGTTCTTTTTCCTCCTGTCTGGAGTGGCAACAAGGTAATCTAAGTCTGAAATTTTTTCTACAATTTTATAAGGTCCAGTATACTTCGCAGAGAGGGGGTTACCAACCAAAGGCAACAAAATTAATACCTCTTGTCCTACAGTGAACTTCCGGAGCCTCACTTTGCGATCATACCTGTCCTTCATCAAAGCTTGAGATTCTGTCAAATTTCTACCTGCCATCTCCAGACTCTTAAGCATGCGCTCACGGCTTTCAAGCACATACTTTAATAATGGACAAGGCTGCACAGTCCCCTCCCAAATTTCTTTCAGCATGTTAAGGGGGCCCCTGACACGGTGTCCAAAAATCAGCTCGTTTGGACTAAATCCCAGGCTCTCACCAGGTACCTCCCGAGCAGCAAACAGCACATAAGGCAATCCAAGATCCCAATCCATACCGTTGTCAGCACAATAACACCTGAGCATGCTTTTAAGTGTAGCATGCCACCGCTCAAGCACCCCTTGACTCTCAGGGTGATACGCTGACGATACTACTGCTCGTATCCCATGCTGTTGCATTGTTTGCTTGAACATGTTGGAGGTGAAATTAGATCCCTGATCAGACTGAATCTCCTCCGGGTACCCGTACCTTGAGAAGTACCACAACAAGTTACTGACTACCGTCTTAGCCATTCCATTTTTCATAGGGTATGCATCGGGGTATCTAGTGGCAACATCCATTATGGTTAACAAAAATTTATTTCCAGCCTTAGTGGGAGGGAGTGGACCAACCATGTCAACAATAATTTTACTTAAGGGTGGCCCAATCACAGGAATAGGGTGTAACGGAGCCTTAGGAATAACTTGGTTCGGTTTCCCGACACGATGACAAATATCACATGAGTTTATCCATGACTGCACATGAGACTTCATCCCCGGCCACCAAAACAATTTCCCCAATTCCGCCACCATTTTCTTGGCACCAAAATGTCCTGATAATGGAGAATCATGAGCCAACCTAAGAAAACTTTCCCTGCAGCCCTCTGGCACGACCAGCTGGTCAACTGTACATGATCCGCCCTCCCAGTTCCTTTTAGGATCTTGATATCGGTGGTATAAAATTTCATTAAAGAAAAAAAAATCCCCTGCCTTTGCATCCCTATCTTCTTCTAACTCCACAGCCCCATTGGTACACTGCAAAACTTCTGGATCCTCTAATTGCAACTTTCGAATGTCTGTGGGAGCCAACATGTCTAACTGCTTGGTCAACAACTCATGCCCTCCCCCACCATCCAACTTAGACATCCGGTTTTCTCGCTGCAGGTAACGGGCTGTCTCTGAGTCTCTGCCTCCTCCACTACTTTATCAACTGTGTTAGGCACTGGAGTTACAACAGACTCGGTCAAAGGTCCTGCTATTGGGTCTTTTGGGAGAGCCACTGGTTCTAAACTCTTCAAACTTTTCCCAGCCTTCCGCTTCTCCTTAATTCCCTTCCTCCGCTGTTCTGTGGCCTGGGAAATAGGCTGTGATACCTTAAATGCTTGGGAACGAGTTACCACACATGCCATCTGTTGGCGTTGACAACTCACTACCCACTCTTGTTCCTCCCTACTCACGTCGGCCAGCCTCTCGGCAACGACTAAGGGTGGAACTTCTAAAGTAGGCACCGCAAAGTCGTTGCCGAGAAGAAGGTCGACGCCCTCCACTGGCAATTTCTCAACGATCCCAACATCTAAGTCCTTAATCACACCATCAATTTCCAGCTCCACATGAACCAACGGGTATGACCTGGTCGCATTTATACCCTGAACAACAACCACCCGTGCCGCATTAATTGGTCGCCCTGTGAAATTCTTGAAAAGTGTCTGTGAAGCTCCAGTATCACGCAAAACTTCCACCTTCTGCTGGCAACCCGCCCAACTTACCCTACCGGTCCCTCTATGGGCGCAAAAGACATCACGGACAGGGGACGAGCCTTCCTGAGTCTTATACATAGCCAGTGACCCTGCCGCTGGCAAACTACCCTGGGTAAATCCAGACGACATTTCAGCCACACCTATGCTGCGCACCAAAGACACGGCTGCAGTTGGCAGCTTACTAGGACAAGATTTTGCATAATGCCCCTTCTTTCTACAATGAAAACATTCCACTTCCCCTATCGGTCTCTTCTGATAAGGGGCGGAGTTCTGACCCTTCTGTAATGGGACGGCTGTAGTCTTTGGTTCAGTCCTGGTATCTTGGCTTTTAAACTGAGATTTATATCTATAGTGATTGTCCTGAGCTCGAGGGTTTGGAGTATCGCGCCCCTTGGGAACTGCATCAACACGCTTTACAGATTCACATCCCCTGATTAGCGACAACCTGAGGTCAGCCATCTCAGCTGCCTCTTGAAGAGTTCTTGGGTTCTTTTCTTTAATAGTTAGGGTCATTTCTGCACCAGTACACTTATAAAACTGCTCGAGCAGAAACAGCTCAGTCAACTGTTCTGCCGTCTCAGCTTTCTCTCCACTGGCAGTTTCTCCACAATCCCGACATCCAATTCACGTGCCACACCATCCACCTCCAACTCCAACCGCACCAGCGGGTATGACCGAGTTGCATTAATACCCTGCACCACTACCACCCGAGCCGCGTTTATAGGGTAGCCAGTCAAGTTTTTCATCAGAGTCTGGGAAGCACCTGTATCACGCAAGACCTCTACTCCATGCTTGCGCCCCGCCCACATCACGCAACCCCACCCTCTATGGTCGCAAAAAACATCCTGAGCAGGGTTCGAGCCTCCCAGGTGCTTCTGCATTGGCTGTGCCTCAGCCTCTGACGAACTGCCCCGGGCAAACTCAGATGGCTTCGGAGACACACCAATGTTGCAGGCCAAAGACACAGCTGCTGTAGGTGGTTTGCTAGGACAGACTCTTGCAAAGTGCCCCTTTTTATGACAATGATAACACTCCAACTCCCCTTTGGGCTTCCCTTGGTACTGGGAAGGGCCCGGCCCCTTCTTAAATGGGACGGTGCTAGTCTTGTGGTCAGTCTTGGTATCATGGCTCTTGTACTTGTTTGCATAAGGTATATCACTAACTCGGGGGGGTGGGGCGTCACGCCCCTTGTTACCTGCCTCACTACGCTGGGCAGACTCGCACCCACGAATTAGTGATAGCCGGAGGTCAGCCATCTCAGCTGCCTCCTGTAGAGTTTTTGGGTTCTTTTCTTTAATAGTTAAAGTCATTTCTGCACCAGTACACTTATAAAACTGCTCGAGCAGAAACAGCTCAGTCAACTGTTCTGCCGTCTCAGCTTTCTCAGAACGTGTCCAGTTTTTAAGTGCATCTTTTAAGTCCCGGGCATGTTCAAGAAAGGTCGCCTCCCTAGTCTTTGTAACACCCCGAAACTTCAATCGATATGTTTCCGGTTGCAACTCGTATGCCCGTAGGACAGCTCTCTTCAATTCTGGGTAGTCAATGTAAGACTCTAAAGGCAGTGCATCATAAGCCTTCAGACCCTTACCCGTAAGTCTTGAGGAGACTAGAGCTGCCCACTTCTCTTCAGGCCAATTATGCTCCCTACACTTCTTCTCAAAATGATTACAAAATTCTGTGACTTCAGTTTCACTAAATACCGGCACCAATTTGACTAAGTGGGCTAAGGACTGTTCTCTTACTTGGCCCTCACGGCCCATCCGAGTCCCTGTCGACTCTGCACGAGTCTTATCTAAATCTAATTTAGCACAATATTTCTCTGAGTCGTACCTAGGCTCAGCCTCATGCCTCCTGGTCTCATCCTCCTGCCTCCTGGTCTCATCCTCCTGCTTCCTAGCCTCAATCTCCTGCTTCCTAGCCTCAATCTTAGCAAGCTCAAGTCTAAATACCATATCTGGAGACAGGCAGGAAGAGGGAGCTGCCACTACTGAAGGAGGGGGGGCAAAAACTGGGGAACCACCACGTGCACCACCCGAGGTTACTCCAATCTGCCAATTCTCATCCCTCTGTGGGAGAGTGATAACCTCCAGTAACTGAGTGGACGGCACTGTGGGAGTAGAGTGAGAGGGGATCTGGGGAGGAACCCCCCCAAACGCCCTCTCCAACGAAACCCCATGTCGCCCACGCAACACCCAGGAAATCAGCTCCCCCTTGGACATCCCTGCTACATTGGAAATGCCCAAAAACCTTGGCTATCAGGTGCAAGCCACAAACATCCACCCCAGTCAGCCTCTCCTCCGTCACGTGGTACCGCTTACTCACAAAAACTCTAGCATCCTCCTCACTGGTTACTAACGGCACACCTTCAAATGACATCTCTCGCTCATCGTCAGTGCTGATGCACGACATACTGAAGTCCACAAAATAATTCTCGAGACAAAAGTGTTAAACTTCCTATGCAAGCACTAATTACTAAATTAACGGGAGTCTCTTAAATGCTTTACTAATTGCCATACAAAAAAAAAAATTCTTCAATATGCACGCTAAAATACAAACAAACAAATGTTGTACAACTCTGCAAAAATTTATACTGTTCACAAAATCCTAAGCAAGGTCGCCATTTGTTACGAACTGGCACTCGGGTACACAAGGGCTCTCAATCAGGACTCGAATACGGCTCGCTGCCACAACGGAAACACACGATCCCAACCCCTGAGTACTGCCAGCCGAACAAAAAACACCAATACCCTCCAGAGTTCAATCTGCTATAACGGGGTATACAAGAACTCGGTACTAGTGTTCAACAACAGACTAATAAAGAGACAGGAATTATCTAGTCTGGTCAACAATCAAACAATGAAGTAAGAAACAACAACACAAAGAATAGTGTTGGCCAAAGCCGAAGTAATCCACCCTTGACTATGAACTTAAGAAGTCCACCACCCTCTACTTCGGATCGGCACTATTACGTTACGTTAATTAATAGTCCTTAAGCATCAAGCAAGGAATCTTCTGAAAAAAGTTAGATGCTTCTCGGATGCTCGTAAGAAGTACGTATCGGATTTTGAACAGTAATTCAATAAGCAAAAACACTGGCAATTAAATACTATTAAAGGCTTAAATTGGCATAAGAATAATTAAAAGAATATGCAATAGTAAATGGCAAACATTAAAAGGAAGTACTCCGCAAATGCAACGGCAATAGCCTACTCGGATTGTGCTCGTGGGCCACTAATCACTAAAGTAGCCAAGCTTGCAACACATGAAATCAATAGTGCATAAACAATATCATACATAAGGAAAGCTTCAATACTATTCTGTATCTACTAATCGAGTAAAGTCTAGCTGGGGTACTGTGGGCAAAAGGTAGCAGTGACTGAGCAAAAACGGCTCGTAGCCTAGCGAAGTCCTCACGACTGTTTAAAGTATTACGTTAAAACTAACAAGTGCACTTTGAGAAATCCAGATCCCTTGTATCTGGTTTTCTCCCGGCTCCTTGACAAAGTAAAAACAAACTGTTAATAAAATACAGGGTGGTTAGGCTCTTGCCCTCACGCACTGTAAATTATAAACTCAACACAGTCAGCCGCGAAGACAACCTAGGCTTCACTGAACCGAAACGAGTATGCAGGTTTATCGCTTAACCACTGCATCAAACAACAACTCGTAACACAGAAAAGCCTTACCCCAGTCTAGCATTACCTAGACCAGCAGAAAACAGGAATAATAATAATAACACACAGGGAAATGCATATACAAGTGCAACAAACATAAATCAATCCTATTCTAAGTCAACCCTTCCAAAATAGGCTATCTAATAGGCAAGTATCTCATGAGAACTCAAGCGATAATACGTTGGCTGACTAGCTCTGCACCAACGGGACCATGGAAGTTAAACAGGACAGGGAAAAGAGGAAATAAGAATGTAAGGTAGTAGAGAAAGTTCCCATCAGTCAGAAGAATATAAATAGTTAGCAAGGGAAATGAGAAGTCGCTCTGCCTAATGAGTTCTGATGAAAAAATGGCTAGACTTCCCTTTTATACCCGGCCCTCTAGTGAGCCCAACGTGAACTACTAAGGACCGCCCACTGACAACCATTACGTAATTTCTCTCTCTCCTCTGGGATACACAAAGGCTCCCCTAGCAATGAGGGAGGGAGGAGTGCTAGTGAGTTAGGCCTACCTCCTGCCTGGCATACCCACTGACACCTAACTGTGGCTGTTTCTCTTCCCATCATTACAAATAAGTTTTACACACAATACTTATAACTAATGATATAAAATAGAACTCGTTGACTCAGATGAAAACAAAATACATATTCATAATACTTATAGTACAACGGCTCACACGAACTAAGTTAGGAAACTCTACATAGACTACAGCCAAAGTTCCTGCCCTGACAATCCTAGCGAGAGTGGGGTACAGCATGCTCACACGTGGACATGCGTCACACTTGTCCTTATTATAGATAGTCCTTGATATCTATGCGCCTGCCAGATTCTTTCCAAGCCAGCTGGCTTGCGGCAGTGTTACCAAAGTTAAGGGAAAATCCTCAAAACAAGGGAGCAATAAATTAAAGAGGGAAAGTATTTAAGAGTTAATTAATGTTGGTAAAAACACTTGTAAATTATTTAATATAAATTAGATATATAACGGCAAGATGAAAACATCAAGTATACATATAGCCTACACTATAACACATACTCATATATGATGCAAGCTGTATACCTTCAAGCAACACAACAAAAATTAAAATGTAATTTTGAATATATATTATTAGTTACATGTTATGTAGATGTTAATTTGTAAAGTAGCACTAAAAACTGGACATTTATACTTATGACATCTAGGGATATTTTGTCCCACCATTGACGTTGGCAACTCGCGAATGTCACATGCTCACATCAGCAATGGCGGGTGTTGGAGGAGGTTTGCTTGTGTACCTCCTTATAATGACGACAATTTCACGATGACTGGCCTTTACAGTAGCTTCTACTTATGTCTATTTAACTATGTCATGTCTGCAATTGATTATTTACCCCGTTATTAGTACAAGGTAGGGATTATTACGAATTAATGGGGATCAAGGATAGTCAATATATTGTCTTTGTGGGGACCCTCCCATTGTCCTTTGCGATCGTGCTGCCATCTCTCGAACACGCGGATCCCTATTTACAGTTTGTGGCGTCTTCTTTCCTCTCTATCCAATCTGTACTCTATGGTCTCATCTATTGTCTCGTCTGTTTTCCCTTAAAGCTGTCCGCTCGGTAATGTTTTAATCCCACCCAGATGGTGCAGTTTGTAATATATTACAGGTGTGTGTAGGGAGGTGGGTGGGGGGGGGGGGGGGGGGGGGGGGGGTGATGAGGCAGGTATTATTAGAGTAGAAAGGATGGGATGATGAGGGCTAGAAGTTGGGTAGGGAGGCAGAGGGTAAAGAGATAGAGCGAGGGAGGGAGGGAAGGGAGGGGATGGAGGGAAAAAAGCAGGGATGGGAGAGCAAGGGGAGGGACAAAGTGGAGGGGGAGGCGGAGGGCGGCATGGTGGTGGTGTGAAGTAGAAACTCCACGTGTGCTAATATCTCATGCTTTCGCGCTTCTTTTCTGTTACCAAAATTACTATGGTAACTTGCACTATCCCAAGCCAACTGGCTTAATACAACTATTAAGTTAGGCTGGTTATTTTAGATAAATTAAAGGTGTGATAGGATACATTACAGTGGTTATCCTGATTTAGAAAATGAAAGTATTTCTTCTCCTACACCTTATGAATAAGAATCTTAGCCAAGTGAAGTAGCTTACTCTATTATCTTAACTCTTTCAGTACTCTAACGTTAGACTATGTTACTCAAGTTAGGAAGCTCTCTAGTAATGAAAGAGGTATATATAGTATATCTATATAATTAGTATATATTAAAAAAATCCTTCGAAAACTGAATACAATCGTCTAATAATGGCCAAAACCACAACTTCTGCCACGGTCTTATGTTTAATTTCTAGCGAATCTTCTGTTGTAAATGTCTTCCCCCCCCCCTTTTATTTCTCTCTCTCTCTCTCTCTCTTCCTTTTTGTATGATGATTTTATATATATTGTTACTGTGCATAAGTATGTATTTTCAGAAATTTCGAAATACCTTAATTTAAATATTGATTTATTTAATTTTTCTAATAGGACTCGGTGAATCGAATCGGAAGAATATATCCGGTTCAAGGTTCAGGTAATCTCATCTCAGTTTACCGAGAGATAATCAAGTATGTTTCGGTCTCTTCCACCTGTTACTCATTTTGTTTCGCGTTCTTTTTTCATATTTTATCTTGTATTATATCCATTTATGTTTTCTACATAATTAGATTACCTTTAGCTTATTCTGTTTGTGTCGGCACTCTACTGCATCGCCCGTTATTAGTTTGTTCTGTAATCTGTTCACCCCTTCACTCCCGCATATATATTTTATTGTTGCTTCTTCTTTTATCTCCGTTCTCGCTCCTTGACGCTTTACCTTCTCCTTTCAACTTTCTTAACCTCTTTCTTATATTGATTTAATTACTAATCCCCTCTTTTCCAGTTAGTAGCCTATGATTTGTTATTTTTCCCTTTTCCCCTCTCTATCTCACTACTCGTATTTATAGATCATTCTATCACTTCCCTCCTTATTCCTCCTGCTCATCACCTCCCCCGTCTTCCTTTATTTCCCTCCTTCCTTCCTTAACCCGACAAGTGCAGCAAGACTAATAAGAGTTTTACCGTTGCGCTGCGGGAAGTCTTATATAATCCAGGTTTTTTAACGCGTACCAAAACCGCGGGCTTACAGCCAGGCGGCTAAAAATTGGTGTGGGTGCACTACAACTTGGCAACTCTCGATACCACCACGCCACACGCTCGGCCCGCACCCCCCTCTAGCAGTACACAAGCACTTGTCATGGAGCTTAGACGTCCCTCACGCTCTCGCCCTGATGACACAACCAGCCCTCCTTCTGGTGGTGTCAGCGGCCGTGGAAGGCAGAGAGTGGCTGCTAAAGACCCGAGCTTCAATTACTACGGCACGAGTGGCTCCGAGGACGAGGAATCTGCACGTAAAGCACGTAAAACACGTGCAAGCAGGAGCAATGCACAGAGGTCATTGTCTTTCAGGGACAGTGCCACGACCACCCAGGCAACTTCTACCACCACTACCACCACCAGTGCCAACATAATATTGCCATCTACGACCTCTGCTGGCCTTGCTGACGCCACCCCTGCCGGCCCTTCTGCCCCTGCGAAAGGGAAGAAAGGGATGAAGGGCAAGGCGACAGGGACCACCATAATATTGCCATCCAGGACCTCTGCTGGCCCTACCGACGCCATCCCTGCCGGCCCTTCTGCCCCCTGCCTCTGCCAAAGGGACGAAGGGCAAGGCGACAAAGACAACAATAATATTGCCATCCAGGACCTCTGCTGGCCCTGCCGACGCCGCCCCTGCTGGCCCTGCTGACGCAGCCCCTGCCGGCCCTTCTGCCCCTGCCCCTGGCCCTGCCAAAGGGAAGAAAGGGACGAAGGGCAATGCAACAACGGCGACAGGGACAACAATAATATTGCCTGCGTCTAGGGCCTCTACCTCTGCCCCACCCATCACTGCTGGCCCTGCCGACGCCGACCCTTCTGCTGGCCTTTCTGCAGGCCCTTCTGTCTCTGCCCACAGGACACCTGCCCGATCGACACGGATGAAGCTCCTTACTCCGTCGAAGTACGACGCCCTGCTGTTTCCTGATTCCCAGGATGACCAAGATTTATACTACGACGACGACACTGCCACACGGGAGTGTGGGTGGGGGGCGGGGGTGGATAGTGAAAGTGAATCCGAGCAAAGTGACGACAATGAGGAGGGGCGTTCAAGTGACGAGGGTGACGAGGATGTGCTATACCGTGACCATGACAGTGATTTGTCTGATGATGGCAAAGACGCAGATGACATTCCAATCCCCGACGCCAATATCCATTACGTTTGTGTGCCTGATTTGCACCAGTTTGATGCTGGTAGGTCAGGTACAACTGCTGACTGGCCTTGTGATGACAACTCGAACAAGATGGATTTCTTCCTCGCCTTCTTCGACGTGCAGCTAATGACATACATAGTTGCCCAAACCAACGCCTACTACAGGTGGGTGCGGAGCAAAATGGACGTAATTTCTCCAAGAGCGAGAATAAAAAGCTGGGTAAATAAGACCATAAATGAATTCATGACGTTCTTTGCCTTAGTGATGCTCATGCCTCTTTGCAAGAAGCATGTGCTTCAACATTATTGGAAACACGACCCTCTGACCGCCACCCCAACTTTCAATAAGTTCATGACTTGTGACAGATTTCTGTTGCTGCTGAGATTTATGCACTTTGCAGACAATGAAAATCCTAACAGGATTGACAGAATATGGAAAGTTCGGGAGGTGTTCACCATGTTGCTGGAGAGATACAAGAAATATGTTTACCCCTTCAACAACTTGGTGATTGATGAGAGTCTCGTGCTCTTCAAAGGTCGTCTTGTGTTCAAACAATATATCCCCTTGAAAAGGTACAGGTTTGGAATCAAGCTCTTTGTGTTGTGCGACTGTGAGACCGGTATAGTGCTTGACATGAGTGTGTACACAGGAACTGACATAGACGTGCCAAGAGTCGGTGCCAATGACCCCATGGGCATGTCAGGGGCCATCGTAAAGAAAATGATGGCACCTTCTATGGGCCAAGGACACGTATTGTACACCGATAATTGGTATACTTTTCCTGCTCTCTGCCAGTTTCTTCATGACAACCAAACGTGGTCATGTAGGACTGTCAGAAAGACAAGAAAGTCCATTCCAAAGTTTGTCGGTCACGTCACTCCACTTCCGAATCCCTCCTCCAGTGACACACCTTCTGAAGATGAATTGGCACAAAAACACCGCGAGAGGAGGTTACAACGAAGGCGGACCGGCAAGTACAAGATGCTGGAGAAGTCCGGGAAAGTGATGGCTCTGAAGTGGAAGGACAAACGTGACGTTCATCTGCTTTCGACAGTCGACACAGGTGCCCAGGTCGACTCTGGTAAAGTCCACTTCCGCACCAGGAAGAAGATTGAAAAACAAGACATGTTAGTGGACTACACAAAATACATGCGCCTGGTGGACAAGTCAGATTGTCAACTTGCAGGCGTTGAGTGTCTGAGGAAGACTGTGAAATGGTATCACAAGCTCTTCCTCCACCTAGTCGACATCATGATGCTCAACGCGTACAACCTGTGGCTTGTCAAAAAAGACATGGCTGCAAACATGAAGCTAATGTTCCGGGAGTTCGTGTACAACGTCTCGTACCAACTCCTGGAAAAGTATGGCACCCCCACTCTGAGGAATGTGGCATGGCGTGGTGATCACGTCCCTGACCGCATCCAGGTGGCGGTCCACAGGCGCTATGCAGTCCACACGCAGGCAATTGGCACTCATCACAAGCAGATGAAATGTCACCTTTGGAGCAACACCACCAGAAGACCCAAGGTGCTTCGAAAAGTCATCTCCATGTGCAACGAGTGCAAGGTTGCACTCTGCTTGGGTGACTGCTTCAGGGACTACCATATGTACAAGAACTATTGAGTGCCGCCCCTGTGCATGCCCTGGACTCGCGCCCTACCTGACCTGATCACGCTTTTATGTCACTAACTATTTGTTACCTCATATATATATATATATATATATATAACACCTAAGTACAATATTATCCATGATATAATGTTATATGTAATTTTTTGTTCCTAACTACCTGATCACGCTTTTATGTCACACAATATTTGCTACCTCATAAATATATATATACTGTATATATAACACCTAAGTACAACATTATCCCTGTGTTCTAATGGTGTTGATATTCGGTGTGAGCGTCCTGGGTTCGAATCCACGTACTGCCACATGTGTTTGTAATATTTCATTAATCGATTTTAGGAGTAGAGTTGGTTGTTGGATAGAACATAATAATTCTAATGGTATATGTATTTTTTGGTTCCTAATAGAAATATTTTGTATGTTATTCTCTTGTTTATTTCAACCTGAAATATATATGCTACCTCATATATATATATATATATATATATATATATATATATATATATAACACCTACAGTAAGTACAATATTATCCCTGTCATATAATGTTATATGTTTTATTTTGTTCCTAATAGAAATATGTTTGTAAGTTATTATCTTGTTTCTTTCAACTAGAATTATATTGTATTGTAACAAAATAATCATATGTAGATTCAATCCTATGTTCATCTTACTTATAAAATAATAATAATAAAAACAAAAAAATACAAGCTCATGTCATTGTATTCTTGCAATATGATATATTCTATGAATATTTCATATTGCTTGAATACAATGACCTTGTAAAAACTGTTTTGTTATGAAAATGTTTCTAAACATTATAAAAACTTCCCCATAACCCCCTTCTGGATTCGAACCCACTACCCTGAACTACCCTCAGAATCCCAGTCCGTGACCTTACTGACTAGACCATAGCAGCTCATACAATATATCACTTGGAACTTGAACTGTACATTTTAGCTGTCAGTTCGTAAAAAAAAAAAAATGTATCCCACCAATTTACTTTAGTAAATTGATGGAATTATCAGTCCTATCATGCAAAGGTACATAAAACTATCTCTCTCAAAAATAAGTTTATTTTAGAACTGTAATCGTTCAAAAATTGCCCAAACACTCCCCAACATTGCCCCTCTCAGTGTGACACCAGTCTTATCGCACCACGGCCACCCAGATGAACCTTTTCCTACAGTCACACACCGTGACTCGGCCCATACACACTCGGATATCGGGTTGATTTATAATACAGCATGCAAAAAATAATCTTCACAAATACATTTGTATTGTATAATCTTGCAAATAATGAAGGACAAGTGTGTTTGTGTTGAAAATTCCTCCAACATCCCTCTATATGTCGCGCGTATATTCGATTATATATAGTATAGAATGGGGAGCAGTCAAAAGGGGTGTCCCCCAGGGATCTGTATTAGGTCCTCTGTTGTTTGTTATATACATAAATGACCTTGATTTAGGTATAACTAGTAGGATAAGTAAATTTGCAGACGATACCAAAATGGGGAGAACAATTGATTCAGATAAGAGATATAGAGTGCCTCCAAAGGGATCTAGATACCTTACACGAATGGTCAGTAAATTGGCAGATGAAGTTTAACATTGACAAATGCAAGGTATTAAAGATAGGGAAGATGCATACAAATGTTAAATATAAACTAGCTAATGTGGAATTAGAAAACTCGAATTGTGAGAAAGATCTAGGTGTGTTTGTTAGCAATGATTTGAAGCCTAGACAACAGTGTATAAGCATTCGAAACAAGGCAAACAGGATTCTCGGGTTCATCTCTAGGAGTGTGAGTAACAGAACTGCTGATGTTATCTTAAAACTTTACTTGTCATTAGTGAGACCCCATATGGATTATGCTGTTCAATTTTGGTGTCCTTATTACAGAATGGACATAGATTCATTGGAGAGAGTACAACGTAGAATGACAAAAATTATCCATAATATTAAAATCTTCCGTATAAAGAAAGGTTGAAGAAATTAGGCTTACATTCGTTAGAGAGACGCAGAGTTAGAGGGGATATGATAGAGGTGTTCAAGTGGGTTAGTGAGATTAACAAAGGGGACATGACAAATGTACTAAAGCTCAGTGATAGCGAAAGAACTCGTACCAATGGTTTCAAATTAGATAAATTTCGTTTCAGAAAAGATATAGGCAAATGTTGGTTTGGTAACAGAGTTGTAGATGGGTGGAATGGACTACCAAGTGTTATAGTGGGATTAAAAACCATAGGGAGCTTTAAGATAAAATTGGATAAGCATATGGACGAGAAGGGTTGGGTGTGAAGGGGGATCAGCAGTGTTGGGCCAATCAGCGCTCTGCAGACCCCGTAATCCTGCGTTAATCTCTAACCGTTTTGGTAAGATGATCCTCAGGGTATTAGAGTGTTGAGCCTATAATTGGGCTTTGTAATTGGGGTTGTGTGGGACAGGGATCTGCCTTGCTTAGGCCAATCGGCTTTCTGCAGACTCCCATTTTCTTATGTTCTTATGTAATGCATGTCATACAAAATACCCCAAGTAAGTCTCGAATATACATTTGTATTGCGTATCATTTGCAAATGAATAAATCAAAGTTTCTTATGGCAATCTGCCTACCCTACCGACATTGGACACCAGTCTAAATATAGCTCAGTTTGTCAACACCCCAGATTGTAAAGTAAAAACATTCAGGTGGCTGACCTTGGCTTGCCAGCGACTCACAACTTCCCTCCCTCCCTCCCTCCCACCCACCACACCTCTCCCACCACACCTCTCCCATAAACACATTCATAAGGCTTATATATCGCATAATTGGTCTATATGCGGTATATTCCTTCTTATATGGGTCGCATACATACGTACACGTACTTTATATATAGCATGACAGTGCTGAAAATGCGATATATACGTGATATTACAGCCAACAGACCCTGTACTCCCCTTCATACCTTCCCACATAAACTCTCTGACCTCCGTTCCCGCCTCTAAACTCTCTCATAATTCGCTTATATGTCACATATTTGGTCTATATGCGGCATATTCCTTGGTATATGGGTGGCCTACATACGTACACGTACTTTCTATAGCATGACAGTGCTGAAAATACGATATATAGGTGATATACGGCCAACACACCATGCCTTCCCCTTCATACCTTCCCGCCTGAACTCACCTCCTTTCCCGCCTCTAAACTCATTCATAATTCGCTTATATGTCGCATATTTGGTCTATATGCGGCACATTCCTTGGTATATGGGTGGCCTACATACGTACACATACGTACACATATATACACATACTCTACATATCATAAAAGTGATGAAAATAGGATAAATATGGGATGTTACGCCCTAACCCTCCGTCTCCTCCCTCTCCTACTACCCCCTGGGTGCGCGGATATTCACCTGGGAAATCTTGCCGCGCGATGAAAATCTGGCCTCGCGATGCCATTCGCTCCACTTTGTTCAACTACGGACCGTTCCCCCCTCCCAGAATTTTTTGGGGGTCAAATATATATGGCTCGATGCGCATGAACATTCCCTACACGTTGATGTACTTTTCATCGATATTTGCAAGGGTCGCCCAAATCGTCATACCTCCGCACAGGGGTGCCTGTATACTATAGGGGGTGCGCAGCGGAGAGGTTAATGTTGTACTTAGTGGCATGATTCCAGCCGCTCCAAATATGTTGGTTTTATTACTGGTACCTGGGGCGTCTCGCTTTTCGGTTCCCGTTGGTTGATTCCTATTCTTTCTCCTGGTCTGTCGCATTTCTCTGTTTACTCCTTTTCCTCCTACTCAGTCCCCTTCTGGTGTTCATTACTTCCTCTTTTGTCTTCATATCCTTCTCTAGTTCTTCTTCCTTATTTAATTTGTTCTTTATCTTCCTCCTACTTCTTTCTAATTCTCTTTTTTGTCTTCCTCATCCTTCCTTCTGCCAAGTTTCCTTTTCCTCCTCCTCGTAGGTGTTGGTAGTTACCTCTGACACAAGGTAATATTTTTATCGCGTCTATTTGTGTGTTTGCATTTCTCGGAATTGCAGGAAGTAGTGCAATGATCATTATGATAATATAGATATGTATATACAGTATATCTACATGGACAATTTAGTTATATTTTGTCAATGATTCGTCTCACAGGAAGGAAATACACATTACTTTAAAAATGTTATATGTAGTTGTACCATACAAATTAACATATAGATTGACTTAAGTTTTCTTTTCAGTATATGCCATCCATATCCTGAAACTTTCCATTGCACCAATACTGCACGACTATCCCCGAAACTCAGGAAACAAATTTTAGTAACAGTTTTCTCTAGAAGCATTTGTAGGGTGTGTATGAAAGACCCAACACTATACTATACTGTATGTTGGCCTGTATGTAAAACCTATGGATATTATACTTTTAAACCATACTTTAATTTATGACTCTGTATCCTCATACTCTTCCTCCCCCTCTACCACCACCACCCCATATTCTCATACAACGGATCCAATACGTCATATTTTTAGAACTCTTAAAAGTACTCTTACTTTTTACTTCCCCTCATGTCATATCTCCTATACACGTCTTACTGTTACCTCTCTCTCTCTCTTTCACTATGCCCAGTTGGGAAATAAACGGGGAATATTCAACTATGTTTTCATACCGGCCTTGGCTTTTACCGTAATGTTTACGTTCAGTGAATAATTGCTTTTCCAGTGTTTTCCAACATTATCTGTGTATGTATCTCAAAGTACGTAAGGTATACATATTCTATGTTATATTTTCAGTGAGTATCTTTTTCAACTCTGTTACTTCCCTTTCATAATCGTAAGCTCTATTTTGTTCATACTTTATATTTCATTATTCCACCATTATTTTCCCTGGTCTCTTTTAACCCATACTGTACCGTAGGATACAGTAATAAAAGTTCCCAGCAGTCCCAAACAATGTGGCCAAAATGACAGGAGAGACCACCTTTTCACCTCATGAGATGAGGCAAGAGTGGATCTATCACCTTTTTATTTTTGTTTATTTTACAAGATTTAAAAAAAAAAACAATTAGACTTGTACAGGCAGTTACAAGACAAATACATTACTGACGGCTATCACCGTCGCTGGGACTGGGGAGTTAATTATCTACTGATGGTTATAGCTGTCGCTGGGATTGTACGGGTTAATGCATTTCCTTTCTATATATTATCTATGGTCTGTTCATGTTGTTTGTAACGTTATATTCTTTGCTACGGTAGATATTCCTTCCTCTAGCATGTACTGTCTTATTATAACGGTGCGTGTTGTCATATTTTCTTTCTTACTTACCACTCATTACCCCTCTGTTTCTATTGTCCTCTTGCCTTCATTGTTCTCCTGCTATTAACGTAATTGTAATTTTCTTGATGGGGGTCACCAGCTTTTTTTTTATCTTTCTCTCGTTTTCTCTCTCTCTCCCTGGCTTGTATCCATTCGGCCTCATTCAGCCAACTGTTTTAAGACGTTTATCCCCATCCAGGTGTCGATTTCCTCCTGGCGAGTGATAGCAAGCCAGCATTGTATGGAAAAATCTGGCTTCGCCGGAAACATTTTTCTATCGAAAAATGTACAAATTTAGCTTGCTGTCAAAACAAAAATATATATTTAATAGGGCCCCTCCATCATTGACGACTTCGTCTATTAATAATAATAGTCTCCATTCAACATCCTGCGCCAGCATTTTGAATAGCCCGCGCGGAAGTATCATGGAGTACTCGTCATAAGTGCACGCTTAATTCCCTCATGGGATCGTCAATTTGATTGGGTACCCTACAGAAAAAAACTCTGAAAAAAGAAAAAAGAAAAGTAACTTAATATCTGTTATCATATGACTTGCCATATACGTGGATTTCTTATGCTTTGCTTCCCTGACACCAGGCCCCCTAGCGGCCATCCTCGTCCTTCCAACTTCCGTGTCCCTACCGTCAACATGGCTCGCGCCGTGTCCGCTTCATTCGATGTTCGCAGAGCTTCTAGTGAGGCCTTACTCATTTGTATACATCTGTGTTGTAGTAACAGGGTTTAGCTTATCTAGCACGGCTGCCCGATTGGTAGGTCCGCAGGAAGTGTGTGTTAAATTAGGGTACCATTGTCACAGGCGTCTACGAGTCCCGGCTTGTCGTACCGTGTGTGTTGTTGTTGTGATACGCCTTTAGCTGTTGTGTTTACTTAGCTAGAAGGCGACCACTCTACGAGGCATGATACAGACTGTAAATATTGAGGAAAGTACATGCCATTGTCTTCAGATATCAGCAAAAGCTCTGGTTTAAGGGTGTCTGCACGTGGTGCTCCGCCTTCCAGGGTTCGTGTTTTGCTTGGGCCCCTTAGGTGGGCCTCCCTCTTCGATGTGCTGCTGCTGGGTGCCAGAGCGTCGCCTGCCGGGATGCTCTTCGGACCACGTGGTCGGCCTAGTTAGGGGTCTCCGGCGTAGGCTTCAGGTAATTTAGGTTTCTAAATTTTCTGTCATTATTTTATGCCTATGTATGCCCCCTTTTTTTTTTTTTTATTCATGCATGCGGGCTTGTTCAATTGGGGTAAGGGAGACGTCCCTATATGTCATTATGTATACTATATATGTGTGGGACTTCGGGAAAGGGGCTGTGCCAACCCCGTTTCCCGGTAGTTTTTGTCTGTTCCAGCGGCCCCGTGCGGTGGGTCCAAGTTATCCGTCTCTAACGGGTAGGAACATTCAAAAGATCCCGGCGTGGTTTAGCTGAACCACACTCTCCCGGCGGAATTGCATTCCTAGCAGGGCTACAAACTCGGCCCGCCGGGTTAACTCGCCCTGACTGGCCCCGTGACACGTTAAGACATCGCCTGCGGCACCACGAGTCGAGTGTACACGAATTGATAAGATTAGTTTTGCAAACCTGTTCAGTATGATCAGACACTAAAAGGGTCAAGGGACCTGTGGCTCTTGTCACAGGTAAGTTATTGAAAGTCAGCTAGACAGATCCGGCGGAAGGTTAGAGTAGTGGTGCACTATAGCTAATTTTCCGGCGGATTTGGGTTAGGATGTTTAATACCTCGCAGGTTATCCTAATGAGCATTGATTTTTGGATTTTTTTTTCCAGGCCCCAGAGACTGCTCCTCCGGCGGAGTTGGACATCTGATCCCGGCGGAGGGGGGGACCCTCTCATTACGGCTACATGCCTAGGTTTTAACGTTGCGTCACGCCCACTTGCTCCCTTTTACCCATTTTTGCTCACAAATTTTGCATAAAGTGCGTAAAGTGTTTAGATCGCTCGAGAGGCGTGTGGTTGTCAAAAAGATGCACCATTTGCTCTGAATTGAAAACCGCCTTGCTGGCAAAGAAAGACTTATCATGTTTAGCAGCCTTACACGAGATTAAAGCCACATTTAATTCTTATGCAAAGGACACAGCCCATAAGGCGCTTCAGTGTGATGACGAAGTCCTTTGGGAAAATCTCATTATTAAGTCACCTTTAGTGAAACCCGGCTCCTCCAAATCTGTCAGACCCAAAGTCAAAACAAAAGCCCTCAGCAAAGAGGTAGTGAGTAGTAGCAGTGAGAGCGAAGTCACCGAGGTCCCCTCCTCTGACCGTACCAAGAGGAGACGCTCGCCCTCACCACGGCGGAAGTCGAGGTCTAGGTTGAAGTCTCCCCGGAAACAATCTCGCCACTCCGCCTCGGACTCTTCCCGGTCTCACAAGCGCCGGAGAGAGGAATATGAGGACACGTCTAGCAGCCGGCAGGACACTCCTCAACCGCCTCCTCCCACACCTCCCTCTGACACACCTATACGTGATGCAGGGGAGTCGGAAATAGGATCTGAGTTATTGGTATCCACACCTAGTCATGAACATTCTGTGCATGTACCTCCTAATGTGACTTTTGCCATACCAAACTTGAATGTTGTCCCCCGTGGTGTTAGGTCAACAGGCCCGAGTAGGGTGGTAGCCGACCAATATAGAGGTTATCCGGCGGGGGCCCATTTAAGCTCACAAGTAACTCATGACTCCCAGCCCATAGCGGCAGGGGGGAATTGGCATCACTCAGAACCATCTCTTTCTCTCCTTAACATCATTCCATAACGGACTGAGGACGGTAACATAAACGTGTTACCATCGTCAGTGCCAGATTTGTCTTGGCCCCCGGCAGATAATGAGGTAGAATCACAAGATACCTTGGAGCAGAGTGAGGAGCCGGCGGACGGAGTGTTCTCCCCGGCTCCTCAGTCTATTCCTAGTATTTATTCTGAGGCTAGTTCACATTCATCCAAAGATCCCTATAGGAAATGGATGACTTCTGATCAGGTAAATGAGTTATTACATAAAATGATACAGCATTATCAAATCCCTGCCTCATCGGATCCCCTGGCACCTCGGTTATCAGACCTCTAGACCCCCCAGCATTCACTCCTTCTTGTCCAACCCCGGCGGCAGCAGCTGCCCCAGGCCCTACAGTGTCGGCGACGCTAGCTATGTCCACCCTCAGGGTTGTTACTGATGTCCAACCTCCTCCTTAAGATAAGGCGCCTCTGAGGAAGGGCCCCATGCCCCTCCTCTATGGTTCTGCCTGCTCTTGGTTATCTGTGGTACCAGAGAATCCCCTTTTAGCTCAACCTTCGGTGTCAGGGGCCCCCTCAGTTCCCGGCGAGTGGTCCATTGAGATCAATAAGAGCCGTAAATTTAGGGCCAAAGATGAGGCAGGGAGGGTGTTGGATGTACTGATTAAGGGTGTACCAAGTTCACTTAACCCGGCTTATTTTGTGTATTCAGCCGCGCCGGCCGTTCCTTCCGCCGCATCTGCAAGACTATTTGCTGACTGGTCGAAGGCTGATGGCATCAATGATGGCAAAGCCTTGAATGCTCCTACGCCGGAGTTGGCTACAACACCGTCCCTGGACCAAGCTCAGACTCCGGTACTGCAGATTGGGCAGGTTGGAGTAGGCCCTTGGGTAGATTGGGAGTTACAAGCTCAGGTTTTTGCCACTACTATCACCTCCAAATCTTCTCATCAGATTCTTCCGGATAACCATACTTACTTTTCCCTGCCGGTATCCAAAGCAGAAGGGGTGTCCCCAGCCTTACTAACATTTCTGGCGCCCCCAATGTGTCCCTACATGCCCTGGATGAACCTTTTTCGCCCCCCCTCCGGCTGCTCACTTGGAGCGGGATTTTAAGTTACGTAATAAAGCCTACCGGATGTTCTCTCAGTACTTGGTGAGTCATCAAATAGCCGCCTCTCTTGCACGCACTATCTCGGCCATAGCTGACCCCCAACTTAGAAAATCTACAGAGCTGTCTCGTAGACTCTTGCTACAAAATGCCATTCAGTCACTAAGGGACATTAGAATTGCAATTTTGGAAGCGGTTCGAGCCCGCCAAGATCTGAGAGTCCATCTGGTGAGGAAGTTGCCGGCGGACATAGGTCGCCGGGTAACTCTCTCCCCGGTTCTTACTGCCACCCTGCTTAACTCTGGGACTTGGAGTCTGGTGTTTAATATGGTGAGTGGGTGGAAGCAGGTTACCTACCAAGCTAGGAAGGACCCACCTAAGAAACCCTTTCATAAATCAAAGGGCAGTAACAAACCGTACCAACCCCAACCTAAACAGTCATCAAGATACCCCAGACCACCTCCTCAGCAGGGAGGTAATCAGCACAAACCCAAACAAGGTAAACAGCATGGGTATAAGGGTAAGGCCCCATACAAAGGTCATCAGGGCACTGCACCAGCCAAAACTAGTCAAGCGTCCGATGCCAACCCACCTCCTCCTCCAAAAAAAGTAGCCACTCATACTCTCCACATCCCAGGGCCGAGCTCAAAGGCCCAGGATTGGAGAGTTGCCTTGAAGGATGAACCCCGGTTGCACCTGGGTTCGTTCCGTTCATTCCGCTCAGCCTGGCCCAAGTATAGCTGGGCCAGGAAGGTAGTGAGCAAAGGAATCACCTGGCGGTGGCGCCGGCGGCCTCGACTGCGTCGGCCGCAGGATTATACCGCAGTGTCTCAGGAGGAGGAGGCCCTATTACAGGAAATGATTGCCTAACAGGTCCTTATTCAGGTCAATGCCTATCAGCCAGTATTCACGTCAAGACTCTTCTTAGTGCCAGAAAGGGACAGTGTATAGATGCGACCAGTTCTAGATCTCTCGCACCTGGACACCTTTATAGAAAATTCACCCTTCAGGATGTTGACTGTACAGCAACTCAGACTCGCACTTCCGCCGCAAGGTTGGATGTGCTCGATCGATCTCAAAGATGCCTATTGGCATGTCCCTATAAACAAGCGGTTCCAAAATGTTCTCGCTCTGAGAGTCCGGCACGAGACTTATGTCTTTCAAAGGATGCCGTTCGGGTTGAACCTAGCACCGAGAGTATTTACCAAACTCGTCCGGCAAGCTCTTTTACCCCTGTTAGTTCGAGGCATACAGGTGTTTTGGTATCTGGACGATTGGCTACTAGTGGCGAACTCTTTAGAATTATGTCAAGACCATGTAAAACAAGTGTTAGATCATGTACAAACCCTAGGGTTCAAGGTGAACTTGGCAAAGGCACACCTTGTCCCCTCAAGGACTATTCAGTGGATAGGGCTGGTCTGGGACACCTACGCTCTGACTCTTACTCAGAGTGTGGACAACCGCAACAGGTTTTGCAAGAAACTGTTCCGGTTCCTCCACAGTCTGGATACGACCAGGAAAACGTGGGATTCCCTGTTCGGTTCTCTCAACTGTGTACAATTAACTGTCAAGTTGGGCCAATTGAAAGCCAAACGATTAATCCTGGAAGGCAACAAAGTGTTCCCTCTCTTGCTGGAGAAGAAATTATGGCCAATTCCTCCATTAATCCACAACTTACTATCGGCTTGGACCAAGCGCGAAGTCCTCTACTCGGTCGTAACATGGGTTTCTCCCCCACCTACGGTATGGGTAGACACAGACGCCTCGGGGACCCTAGGTTGGGGATATCAGTCAACCCTAGGCCACCAGGGTCAGGGCATCTGGGTGACAGACAGCCAATCACATATCAACAAGCAAGAGCTTTTAGTTCCTCTGTTCTTTCTTCAAACTCACGGCAGGACATTGAAGAACAAATCAATAACGTTCAGAATGGACAATCAACCCGCATTTTTTTGCATTCAGAAACAAGGCTCAGTGAGGTCACGAGAGTTGTTGAACGTTTCAGAACAAATTTTTACCCTAGCCGATTCGCTAGGCATTTTCCTGCATGCCACCTACCTCCCCGGCGTGGCGAACGTCTGGGCAGACGCTCTCTCTCGCCGGCGGAGCACTCTAGTAGAATGGACAATCAAACAGGCTATCTTCAACAAGATGATTGCAAAGCCGGCCTGTCCACAGGTGGACTTGTTTGTGTCAGTAGAGAACCACAGACTCCCACTCTTTTTTACACGTCACAGGGTAACCCCGGCAGGGGTACCCGATGCATTGCTGGTGGACTGGAACAGGTGGACCTCAATCTATGTGTTTCCGCCGCCAGACTCTGTGTTAATGTGCAAAGTAATTTACAAACTGAGGGATTACCGCGGCTGGGTAGCTTTGATCGCGCCGCTTTGGCCGGCCCAGGCTTGGTACCACCAATTGCAACAGTGGTGCAGGACCCTGGTGTCCCTCCCGGTCTCCGTTTTCCACTTGGAAACGATTGGCAACCTTCGGACCTCGCTCAGTTTTGCCTTATGGATATTTACTATGCCAAATGGTTAAATCAATTTGGGCCAAGTGTCACTAAGAAGCTAATGAATCAGTACACACCGTCTACCAGGAGACTATATCAATCACATTGGAAAACCTTTACAACCTGGATTGTTGAGTCAGGGCAAACGACTGCCTCGGGAGCCTTAATTTTCAAGTACTTAGACTATCTATTTGAGCAGAAGCATTTTTCGGTCATAACGTTAAAAAATCATCTGTCTGCCATTAGGACCCCCTTCCTGGATCTCACCGGCCTTTCCATACCGCCGGCGGAGGAGAAAGGGTTTATGAGGGCGTGTTTCAAGCTTCGTCCACCTCCCCGCCAGCTCATGCCCACCTGGTCCCTTGATAAAGCCTTAGAATTGCTTCAATCGCGCAAGTATAATAATGCGCCGAATTTTGACTCACTTTTAAAAGAAAAGGCTGTCTATCTCATGGCACTTGCCACCGGAAACCGGGTGTCTGAGCTGGCGGCGATGAGCAACGAACCAAACTGTCTCAGGCTTGGGAGACTGCACAACCATGTTCAAATCGCGCCGTCTCCCTCCTTTATTGCTAAGAACGAACATTCGGACCATGTTTTTTCTGAATTTTCCGTCCCGGCCTTAACACCTTACGAGCGGCCTATGCGGTTTATTTATATGTACCGCCCAGCGGGGTGTTTTTAGCCAAAATAGGGCTGTTTACGTGATCATTTTCATGCCTAAATAAGACCCAGAACGTAAAACAAGTACCTATCCCTGAAAGGGCATAAACAGAGCTTTCGAATGACACCATAACGATCCTTTTATGATGGCTAGTTTTCTTGCAATAACCGTGCAACGCGAGTGCAAAAGGCATGTAATTGGCCACTTTCCCGATACAATTCCTTATATAGCGAGTGAGAGAGGGAGGAGGGAGCTGGGATTCGTGTCAGTATGTTCGCCGCGGTGGTCTGGAGCAGTCATACGCTCGCTACTCTCCTGCCACCACTTGTCTCTCTCTCTCAGCAACATTACGTGCTGAAATTGCCACTCGACCTATGTCGAGCGCCGCCACATAGTCCAGCTTTATTAAATACGACTTATGTGGTGAGCCGCTAATTAAGGGTTAAAGAGAGGCCTCATTCATCACCTTTTATGTCCTGTGCAAGCACTCACAAAGTTTATGAGGGCTGCGCAACCTCGCCAACCAGGTGCTTTATGGGTTAACCGGACAGGTAAGCGTGTTACAAAATGGAAGTTAGCTTCCTTGCTTGTCTCCGTTATCAGGGAAAGCAATCCCGGCGTGATAGGCAGGGCTCACGATATTAGGAAATGGGCAGTATCCCTCAGATTTTTGCAAAATTTTTCAATTGATGATATTGCTAAGACCCAACTTTGGGCTTCTAATCATACGTTCCTTACACGCTACCTGTCTGCTGCTCTAGATAAACCAAAGCGTACCTATGTAGCTTTACGGCAACAGGTACAGTAGGTATTGTTATATTATAAGTTGTGTTGTTTTAAAAAGGGGGGGGGGGTGCGGAATAGTCCATATCCCCTCTGTACCCTTGGAGATTGTGATGCATCACGAGCTGTGATAGAACGGGTTCTACAGTCCAGTATTAGTTTTATTTGTTTTTAAATTCTAAGAAGATATATCGCATAGTTGCAACTATGTCTGTTTTACCAAAATGTACAAAATATATTACTGTACAATTAGTTTAAGGACAGAACAAATAACTACGGCAGAGTTATAGTTCTACAGGA
This sequence comes from Paralithodes platypus, assembly GCA_032716605.1. Taxonomy (NCBI): domain Eukaryota; kingdom Metazoa; phylum Arthropoda; class Malacostraca; order Decapoda; family Lithodidae; genus Paralithodes; species Paralithodes platypus. Next base: position 62,141,281 of record CM064497.1, on the reverse strand, counting down.
CACATGCGTGTCAAACATTTGTCATGCATACGATCGATTGCAACGATCCGACCATGAGCAAGCAGTTTCTTAATGCCACGCACTGCTAGTAATCTTTTATACCTTTTTCTAGTTTTGTATTGCATACAATAAAACTTAAGAACATTTTATCCGGATTCTTCTTCCCTAAGGTTAGGATATTTTACGAATGTCCCGCCTCCAGTCTTGATATTCAGGCGAAGTCGTCAATGATGGAGGGGCCCTATTAAATTATAGGTTTGATTCCCGATCGGAAGTAGAGAAAACCTAATATTTAGTAGGGCCCCGTAATCATTGACGACTCGGGCCCTCCCAACCATTCCACTTCCCATTCGTTGATTTCCATAGTTTATTCTTGGTATATCAGTGAAGGACGAGGATGGCCGCTAGGGGGCCTGGTGTCGGGGAAGCAAAGCATGAGAAATCCACATATATGGCAAGTCATATGATAACAGATATTAAGTTATTTTTTATTTTGTACAGAGTTTTTTCTGTAGGGTACCCGATCAAAATGACGATCGCATGAGGGCATTAAGCGTGCACTTATGACGAGTACTCCATGATACTTCCGCGCGGGCTATTCAAAATGCTGGCGCAGGATGTTGAATGGAGACTATTATTATTAATAGGCGAAGTCGTCAATGATTATAGGGGCCCTACTAAATATTAGGGTTTCTCTACTTCCCTTCGGGAATCAAACCTATTATATGCTGGCTCGCTACCGCTCGCCAGGACAATATTGACACATGGATGGGGGTAAACGTCTTAACACAGTGGGCTGAATGGGGAGGAATGGATACAAACCAAATAGAGAGAAAGAGAAAGATAAAAACAAGCGAGGTGGGGTCCCTTAATACTCGCTTTGTCTTTATGTTCATCATTATATTCCAGCTGTACATTTGTCCTTTACATAATTCCGTATTTATCTTTTCATTTCCATTTACTTCTTGCTATAGTCCATTCATTATAGGTAGGACAAAAACATCGACCGCTATCCTCAATAACTCAAAAGTGACGAGAGTAATTGAGCTAATATTTCTATCATTTAGGAAGAGTCAACATGGGAAAAGGTGTGCAATTTTTACAGACAATGTGTTCTAGCCCCTTTTGAGTTATACAGGGTTAAAGGTCTCAATGTCAGGCCTTCCTATAATGAATGGACTATAGTATTGTGTCATTTTCTTTCATACTATTATTTTATCGTAGGTTCATATATCATGCTATGTATTTATCCATTGGAAAAATCGTATAATATATTTCTTTGTCCTTAACGCCTTACGAGCGGGCCTGTCAGTAACTTCTACTACCCGCCAAGCGGGTGGTTTTACCCTAAACGACCTTGTTTCCGTGCTCTTTTTCATGCATAAACAAGAGCCAGAGCGTAATACAATTATGTATCCCTGAAAGGGCGATAATTGAGCTTTCCAATGACACCAGAACATCCTTCTACGACCACGCGTTCTCCTGCAACGATCGTGCAAGACGAAGGAAAAATCCCTAAAATACGGTAATTTCCTTACATAATTCCCTGTGTAGCGAGGTAGTGAGTGTGGATGTGTGTGGAGGGGATGGCAGTTGCCGCGCGGGACCCGTGCCGAACGGTCAGAGCCGACCTACGCTCCTCCCACTGCTCGTCTCTCTCTCAGAGCCAACTATTGCTCAAAATTGCACACCGCCTGAAGTCGGTCCCCGCCACATAGTCCTTTCTGCTCTAGACCGACTTAAGTCCGGTCCCGCCAGACAAAGGTTAAACCTTGTTTTTCTCGACTCCTGTACTTGTTTAGTCTGTTATGTGTTAAAATGTCCTGTTACTACATTATACATTAAGCCTTCATATTAGTACTACTTCCTTTCTCTATTGTAGGCTATGTTGTTTGCTTTAAATTCTAGTTTAATTTGAGTTTTAAATATATTTGAATTGCAAGTTTTGAGTTTATAATATATTGTTTTATGTATGTCGTATTGTCTGTTCCGATATAATTTTTAATTTTTTGTCATTGGTATTAATTCCTTTTTTTATCTGTTTGATATAAATACAGTATTGTACAATCGCGCTAATAAGTCATGACTCGATTCCCAGTACCTTTTGTTCAGAAAGTGCTATCTGGCAACTATTGAGGCTCTACTATATTCATATATTACACACCGGGGAGAACTGTATTGAAGGACAAAATACCAAAAACACGATATATAAGTATTGTTACAATATATTTATATCATTATGTGAGAGCCAACCAAATAATACGAAAGTTGAGACTAACCCGAACGAAAGAATGTGAAACTCGTAGTATTTCGCTCACTAGATTCAGGATTAAAATGTGGAGGAAGTCTCTTAATGCTTGTATTACTTTTTAAGCCAACAATACTGGGAGAAAAGTATCTCATAAAATTAAAACCAACCCTTAAAGTAATATTCAACCCATGAGTGTCAATTTAATCACGTAAATAAACATATAACAGATTGTTTTTTCCACATTTAATTCTCTAAGTGGGACAAGTCTGCCTTAAAAAACAAAGCGGTCTCCAGTATATTTTGGGATAAAGCTTGAATACTCGAGAACAGCTTGTAATTTGTATAGACAGACGATGAAATTTAACTTATAACATATTTAATAACCCATAGGGATACCCATATAGTATGGGTATAGTGATCGTCACCATGCCTCGTGCCTGTACGAACTGCGCCGGTAGGTTTGGTGCTTCCATGTTTGCTCCTGCCGATCCACAAGTCTGCCGACTCTGCCAGCAACGAGGGGATTTGACAGCAAAATTGGATGAAGCCCTCAACAAGATCAACGCCCTCACCAGGAAGCTGGAATCACTCCAAGAGTTTGTAACACTCAACGTTGGAGTATCACTAACTCAAATTGTTTCAACTCCAGCATCCACCACCGCCCCAACGTCATCTGCCAACAATCCAACACCTGCAGTAGACACTGCAGCAGATGCTTCTGATGAACCTGAGCCGACATCAAACCAGGACAGCCGCCCTGTTCACCTTAGTCTCTCCCCCACTCCTCGTGCAAGAAGCCTGCTAGCACGAACAGTACCAACCCCTCGCCCCCGTTCTAACCACTCCTCTCCCCGACCTGTACGTAGAGTCCCGCCACCACAGGTTTCCGGATTTACACCAGTGAGGAACGGTGCACGGCCAACGCAGAAAAGGTCTCATCTACCAGTCACAATGTCCAACAGATTTGAGATATTGGTAGAGATGGAAGACGAACCAGAAGAGACCAGGCTCGTTGGGGATTCCATCCTACGAGGACAGGTCGAAGAGTTCTGCGACAGAGTCCCAAATCAACGAAAAAGATTTTGCATCCCAGGAGCTGGACTGGACGACATTGTGGAAGCCTTCGAAGATACCACAAAGGATGCAAATGAAAATACCCTTTTTGTCATCCATGCTGGTTCAAATGACGTCATGCGCACCAGATCCGAAGAGTTGATGGAGAAATATCGCAAGATGATCCAGCACTACAAAAACAAGTCAAGGAATATCATCATCTCAGGCATTCTCCCCAAGATCGACGCACCTGACAAATTCTACGACAAGGCTTTCAGCACAAATAGCCGACTAAAACATTTGTGTCTGAGGGAAGAAGTTGAATTCATCAACCTCTGGGACAACTTCTACAACCAGCCTACTCTGTTCCGCAAGGATGGCACTCATCTAAACCCTGTGGGTTCAGCACGCATGGGTCGTCTTCTACACGAAGCAGTCCGCAGCCATGGATCAAAAAACGCCATCCGAGAAAAAGCAGCAGTGACATAAATCATCCAACGCCAAGAAAAAAACAGAGGCAACCGAGGACCACCAGCGATAAGGACCGAAGACAGCGAGGACCGAGGACAGCCATGAACATAAATGTAGATCCGACAAGAACCAAAAATATTATTAAAGAGCGTTCCGTGAGTTCTAAAATAACAAATTTAAAGGTTTTCTATGCAAACGCTCGTAGCATACGCAATAAATTTTCAGATTTAGAGGAGCTAGTGTTTACAGAAAATTATGATGTGATTGGCATAACAGAATCTTGGCTCAATACAGAAGATAGAGACTTTTTAGCAGAGTATTCACTTCCCGGTTATGTAATGTTTGAGAAAAGCCGAATAAATCGAAATGGAGGTGGCGTTTTACATTATATCAAAGAAAGTCTTAACCCTACCCTCTTGTCAAAACCTCAAATTGTGAACGTCGACGCATCTTTTGTGCTAATAAAGAATAATAAAGGTACAAAATAATACTTGCATTAATATACAGACCTCCAGCTCAATCAGTGCAAACTGACCGAGAAATTTACGAACAAATTGCAGATGTAAGTAACTCACAAGATACCGTAATTTTTGGTGACTTTAATTTACCTGTGACCAAGTGGGGCGATACTCTTACTTCACACTCCGGACATGACTTGTATACGAACTTGCAAGAGAGTTCGCTTTATCAATTTGTTGGAACGCCGACCCGTGGTAATAACGTTCTTGACATTGTACTTGCAACAAAAGAAGAATTAATAGAGAATTTGAATGTTGGTGATGAATTCAGTAACAGCGACCATCGTACGATAACTTTCACTTTAAAGTTTACTAGTAACGAACCAAATAGTAGCATCGAAAAAGTCCCTAATTTCAAGAAAGCAAACTTCCATAAACTTAGAGCTATGTTTAAAGAAACTGACTGGAGCTTTTTAATTCACAATAACGACATAAATACATCTTGGAAGTTATTCGAAGCCACTTACCTAAAAGCAGTGCGAGACTGCATACCATCAAAAACTCGGCGTCCAGGCCATAATAATAAGCCCAAATGGTGGAATAAAGATATTTCAAACTGCCTGCTTGCTAAAAAATTTGCTAATGATAGATTAAAATCCTCACAAAATGACGAAGAACGGCTGAAATTTGTAGAGCTACGACGCAAAGCCAAAAAGTTAATTAAGCAAAGTAAAAAGACCTTAGAGTTACATATTGCGAATCAAAGTAAAACAAACCCGAAAGAATTCTATAGTTATATCAGAAAGAAAAAAGTCGTTACTTCAACTGTTGGACCGTTAGTCGATGAAAATGGAGAATACACCAAAGACGAAGAACAAATGAGTAATGCCCTCAATACCTTCTTTGCATCAGTTTTTACAACAGAAGACCTCAGTGATATCCCTACACCATCGCCGATTCAGATTGATAATTCAGATGTTCTAAGCAATATCACCGTTACAGAGAGAGAAGTATTGAATTGTTTAGATAAACTCAAGGTAAATAAAACGCCTGGACCTGATACAATCTCGCCTAGAGTTCTAAAGGAAGCTAAGGATGAGCTCTCTAAACCACTGACATTACTATTCAATAAATCCTTGCAGTCTGGAACTATGCCCGATCAGTGGAAGCTAGCCAACGTAACACCGATATTCAAAAAAGGCAGCAAATCCCTACCCAGTAACTATCGTCCAATTAGCTTAACCTCAGTTGTATGTAAAATGCTAGAAACGGTCATACGAGACAGACTCGTAAATCACTTAGAGGAAAATAACATACTTAAAGATACTCAACACGGCTTTCGTAAAAAACGTTCCTGTTTAACAAACCTCTTAGACTTCTTCCACGATATCCTCAACCTCTACGATGAGAGTAAAGCTGTAGATATTATATACCTTGATTTTCAAAAGGCCTTTGACAAAGTTCCCCACAAACGTTTACTGCTAAAACTAAAAGCGCATGGAATACAAGACGGTGTGTTGAAATGGATAGAAAATTGGCTCAGCGACAGAAAGCAGAGAGTAGTCATAAACGGTAAGGCATCAAAATGGACCAATGTAAGTAGCGGGGTACCCCAGGGATCGGTACTAGGACCAATTCTCTTTCTAATTTACATCAACGACATAGATGAGGGTCTCACCTGTACAATCTCAAAATTTGCTGACGATACAAAAATTGCAAATAGCGTACTCTCAAAAGAACAAGTTGACGATATGCAACACAATCTAGATAAATTGTCATGTTGGGCCCAAATTTGGCAAATGAGTTTCAATGCGGATAAATGTAAAGTACTACATATCGGATACCTAAATGAGAAAGCAAACTATTCGATGAATGGCACTCAGCTTAAGAATGTAAACAGAGAAACCGATCTGGGAGTAACAATATCGAGTAACCTAAAACCGAGTCAACAATGTTCAGAAGTTGTTAAGAAGGCAAACAAAATAATTGGCTTTATAGGCAGGTCATTTGAGCATAAATCCAAAGAAGTTATCCTAACCCTTTACAATTCATTAGTCCACCCTCTTCTGGAATACTGCGTTCAATCCTGGTGCCCTTATTACCAAAAAGATATAAACAAGCTAGAACGGGTTCAACGTAGAGTTACCAAAATGATACCTAGCCTAAAGAACAAACCATACGAAGAGCGTCTTAGAGAATTAAATCTATTTCCTTTAACCCAGCGCAGATTAAGAGGTGACTTAACCCTTATTTAGCGGCGAGCAACATAAGTCGAGTTAAATAAAGCTGGACTATGTGGCGGCGCTCGACATAACTCGAGTGGCAATTTCAGCACGTAATGTGGCTGAGAGAGAGAGACAAGTGGTGGCAGGAGACTAGCGAGCGTATGACTGCTCCAGACCACCGCGGAGAACCTACTGACACAAATCTCAGCTCCCTCCTCCCTCTCTCACTCGCTACATACTCAATTATGTACTGAAAGTACCGAATTACCTGCTTTTTGCACTCGCGTTGCACGGTTATTGCAAGAAAACTATCCATCATACAAGGATCGTTATGGTGTCATTCGAAAGCTCTGTTTATGCCCTTTCAGGGATAGGTACTAGTTTTACGTTCTGGGTCTTATTTAGGCATGAAAATGATCACGTAAACAGCCCTATTTTGGCTAAAAACACCCCGCTGTGCGGTACACATAAATAAACCGCATAGGCCGCTCGTAAGGTGTTAATTCAAGTGTTCAAAATCATCAAAGGCATCGACAATATGAACTGTAGTAAGTACTTCACTATCGACCAATCTAATTACACGCGGGGAAACGGTTGCAAAATTATTGGTAAATCTTTTAACTCACACGAATCTAAGAATTTCTTCTTCAATCGAGTTGTCAACTTGTGGAATGGGCTTCCCCGAAACGTTATAGACTGCATCACCGTTGATTCATTTAAACTCCGCCTAGACAAATATCTCGCATCAAACCCGCGACTGACTGCGTTTGTAAATGAATAACTTTATTTTATCCCCCCCTCAGTTACTAACCCATCTGTCCCCTACTAACTTCCTAATCCTGCCACGGATATTAGTTCCAGGGCAGTATTTCCCTTTCCAATGTTCCCTTACCCACTCTAAACCACTGTTTGGACACTTGATCCTCAGTGTTTTGGAGGACAAGCAACCTAGAAGGGTCACTAGATCTGTTGTTGCTTGATTTCCTTTGTACTCCTTTGTATATAGGAACGAAAGATGGAAAGGCATGTAGTAAAGGACAAAGGTGGATATATGAGCGGAAGAGATGCACTCTCCCTCATATACTGGCAGTGACTGACTTGCATTTTTTGCAGGCCTCCAGGGCTGAGTCCAGGCGGCAGGCCCAGGGAGTGTAACATGCTAGATAGCGCCAGGAAATTAAATACTTTCATTATTCTATAAAGATATTGAAAACAAACCTTACTTATATATATTCAAACAACAACATAAATATAATTTAAAAGACCTAAATAGGTTCATTTTGTCAGTAGGCCAATTATTGGGAATATCCGGAGACCTATAGTTATAAATTAGGAAATGACTGGGTTCTGACGGGCAGTGGAGAGTTGCCAGCGGTAGCCAGATTTTGGGACTTTTGTCCGAGCCTTAGAAAAATCGAGTCATGACTTCTTAGCGCGATTGTACATGTTTTGGTTTTCCTTATTACATTGTCTTTCCCGTACTTTCAGGTCTTTGTTCTTTTTCTCCTTGTCTTCATCCTCTTTCTTATATATTTATACTGTGATTCTCCTACACTTCCGAGTCTCTATTGTTCCAGTGTTTGTTTTAGTACTTGTCACTTTGGATCCACATTGATGTTTGCCCCCCACCCCCCCCCCCCTCTCTCTCTCTCTCTCTCTCTCTCTCTCTCTCTCTCTCTCTCTCTGTCTCTCTCTCTGTCTCTCTCTTTCTCTTTCTGTCTCTCTCTCTCTCTCTCTCTCTCTCTCTCTCTCTCTCGTAATTAAACCGTTCATCAACAAAGCACCGTTTATGTAAGAGTGTTAGGGTAGTTGATATGGACACCAGCTGTTTAAGGGCTGGCTCCTATAAGTTGTAATGGACTCAACTATATATTAATTAGTTGTATTACAACTTCAGCCTAACTTTAGTAATGTAGGTGTTTCCGTATTACTATATTATTTAGAGTTTTCTAAGTAAACTATAGTAATAAGCAAGGCATTAACCCCTGCCGTACCGGCAATATCCATTAACACCTTATTAGCGGGCTAGGCGGTCTAGCGGACCGTAGCGCCCAGCGGGGTGTTTATACCCTAAATAGGGTTATTTACGTGATCATTTTCATGCCTAAATAAGACCCAGAGCGTAAAACAAGTATCTATCTCTGAAAGCGCATAAACTGAGCTTTCCAATGACACCCGAACCATCCTTGTACGACCGCTGGTTATCTTGCAACGATCGTGCAACACAAGTGCAAAAACCCTGTAATTAGGTAATTTCCCTACATAATTCCCTGTGTAGCGAGCGAGAGAGGGGAGGGAAGGGTGGGAGGCACCTCAGTTGGTCCACCGCGGTGGTTGTGAGCTGTCATAGGGTTGCTAGGCTCCTCACACCGCTCAGCTCTCTCTCTCAGCAACATTACGTGCTGAAAATGGCGAACGACATAAGTTGTGAACCGCCACTTAGTCCAAATTTATTTCACACGACATAAGTTGCACGTCGCCAATTAAGGGTTAATAATAATCTGGCAACTTTTAGAAGATTGTATTCAGTTTAGGGCCTCCAGCAATTAAAAGGCTTCGAACTATCCCACTTAACCCTTCATACTACGCTAGATCCTTCTTAAAATGTACAAACTCGTCTAAATATAGCTATAATAAAATTAAAAAGACGTCGTCGGTACAGAAGGGGTTAAAGGATCTATTGCTACGTCCTGGGATATATAAACACTGGGCTCTTTCTATTGGACTATGTATGCGGCAACAAGCAACAACGGAAAACGCTAGATCCAACCCTTATCTATAAACCCAGGCAACAAACCACCCTAAACCGTCAAGAGTCCTGCCTGGACAACGAGGTATCCTATGACTCGGTTACAGGGTGCACGCACTATAGACTGCTGATAGTCAAGCAGGCTATATAAAAGATCACACAATTAAATTGACTTAAAGCTTTAAGGAAAAGATAGATGACGGAATTAAATTGCAGAAACAATTTAATAACAAACTAGAAGAAAGTACATTTAACGTTACGTTAATTAATACAACTAATCACCCCTGCGTGAAAGAAGGTAAAAGCAAACAGTCCTCAAAACATCGTACCGGTAGACAAGATGCGGGTTTCTAAACTGCATGCGGCTACTGTAGGATCTGATGCTTAGCAAAGAAAGTACGTTACGGATTTAGAGAACTCTTAACTCATAAGCAGGAATAAATACTAGTGATAGGACCTACAGTGTAATGGCATAGGTATAATTAAATAAAGGCAGCAACTCGCAACATAACCACATACAGGTGTGCTTCTCACTCTTAGTCAGGCAAGCCTGCATGGACAGAGTCTCTAAGCCACACCCTGACTCACAATGCTCACAATAACGGTAAACTGTGGCACAATAACAAGCATACAGAGATCATAAACCCCTAGCTGTTAATCTGCCAGGTGGCAGAGGTCTAGCCGGAAGGATATAGGCTTCGGATACCCGGGCTGAGCCACCTGCTCTAGTCTGTGCGCCAAATTACTCTAATTGAAAGGGTGCTCTCTTGAGAGACTCAGATCACAAGTATCTGACTCTCTCCTGGCGACCCTAAAACAAAAGCAAGACGTGCTAGCGCAGTGCTGAGTGGACTAGGCAAGGGCCCTCACACAACACAACACTAGACACACAGGGACACAGACAAGAAAATGCCCCCAGACTCCCACGGGTATCCTAGTAAAGTCGTGCGGGTCCACAGGACTCGCACCAGCAGACTTTACTTAAAGGATCGCAAAAAGCCTCCCCTCCGGTCTAGCCCCTGCTAACCTGACACAAGAACACACTAGCAAGCATGAAACCACCAAATATGAGACAACAAAAAAGCTTCCTAGGTCTCATTAACAACTACATCTCCGCATAAAGCCCAAAATCCTATCTAGTTATCTGAGAGCTCGTCGTTAATACAATAATAGATATAAGGTCTATCAAGGGGATGGGATAATTAAATAGATTGGTGAAGTAGTGGAAGGAAGGTATACAAAGTAAGAGAGAAAGTTTCTAAGTGGGGTTGAGAGGGATAGATATCAAGGGGGTCCGAAGGGTACGACAGTGAGGTGAGCTCTGAGTCTTGAATCTGTCTGGACCCCACCCTAGGCATACAAAATACATCCCAGGCTTGGTAACACTCAACACAGTTGCCGGGTCAAAATCGTCTACCCCGTGCGTGAGTCGAAACTAAGCCTAACGTTGCAATCAAATGCATATGGCAACGCTTCAGGCTCGTCCCAAGCTGGCAAGCGAAGCAACGTCCCAAGCCGGTCTCTCTCTCCCGCTCGTCTCCTCCCGCTCTCACCAGACTTACATCTTATATATTATAATGAAACAATCAACTATCGTGAATAAAATATACTAAGATGCGTTGGTTAAGAATAAGGGCAGCTACAAGCTTTGAAACAACATAAGAATATCCCAGATATTAGTTACATTGTCGTAGGATATATACTAAGGAAAAGCCTGCCGGCCGGCTGCCACCAGCCAGTTTCTAAACGGCTGGGCAGCCGACGCGCGCGTGTGCCCGCACGTGGCTACTATGCAGAAGCGTCACACCTCCCCGAAGATATAAGACCCTTGACTAAGTTCTTCATATCTAACAGAAATCTTCTCATAGTACCACACACTGTTGCGACACAAGGCACTATATATAAAACAAATAAAGACTGTTGCACTCCACCGAGCAAGTTCAACTAACTTAGCGACAATAAGCGAAAACATTTAACTTAGATACTGCTACAACATCTTATACACAATTATACACGTTATAAAAAAAAACAAAAATTTGTATAAGGTTTTCGCTTTTTTAATTTGTTTTTTTCGGCTGAACTACAGTGACAGCCTATTTTCCTCCACACTCAACCCTCAATCCTGTGGCAGTCTAACCAACATCATCCACCCTTGATAGACAATCCGCTATCACGTTATCAGAACCGGCAATATGGCGTATGTCCAGATTATACTCCTGAAGCATGAGTGACCACCTGGTCAGCCTCATATTCCGGTTATGAAACTGATTCAAGAATTTCAGAGGGTGATGATCGGTATAAACCACTACGACTGGTCCGAAAGCAGAAACATATACATCGAAGTGCCTGAGCGCCAGCACTATCGCCAGGAGTTCTTTTTCAATTACAGAGTAATTCCTTTGTGCACTATTGAATTTTTTACTGTAAAAACTCACTGGATGTTCGATACCTTCATCGTCTGTCTGTAACAAGACAGACCCAGCCCCTATGCCACTGGCATCAGTCGCCAGCTGAAAAGGTCCGCTGAAGTCCGGGGCCCTGAGTATGGGGTGGGTACATAACAGGTGTTTCACCAAGGAAAACGCCTCTGCACACTCAGGAGACCACCGGAACTTCTTGTCCTTATATAATAAGTCAGTTAAAGGTGCAAGTACAGTCGAATAGCCTTTGATGAAGCGACGATAATAGCCTATCATACCTAGAAACCGCATGATTTGTTTCTTAGTCGTAGGCTGGGGAAACTGATCGATGGCTTTGATCTTTGTCTGTGGAGGGCACACCTGACCCATCCCCACCTCGAACCCCAGGTACAAAACTGTGGCTTTGACAAAATCGCACTTACCCCGGTTTACCACCAAACCTGCTTCATTCAGTTTATTAAAAAGCTGTCCGATGTTAGCACAGTGACTGTTAAAATCATCGTCGTATATAATGACATCATCTAGGTACACCGTACAGGTGGGAATGTCGGGTACAATGTCGTTCATTAATTTCTGAAACTTTGCAGGGGCATTTTTCAGCCCGTATGGCATAACATGGCAACGATATGTGGCACCGTCCACCACAAACCCACACACCTCTCGCGCTCGCTCAGACAAGGGTACTTGCCAATAACCCTTAACAAGGTCTATCTTAGTGAGGAACTTGGCTTTTCCTATCTTATCCACACTGTCGTCCACGCGAGGGAGTGGGTAGGCATTTGTGGGGGTTAAACCATTCAACCTGCGGAAATCTGTACAAAACCGCACCTTGCCATCTGGTTTGGGGCTGCAATGTGACTGGGGAAGTCCACCATACTGCACCCTCAGAAATCAGCCCACGTTTCAGCATATAATCCAGCTCTTCCCTAAGTGCTGGTAATTTAATAGGGGGAACACGGTATGGCACTGATTTGAAGGGCGGGTGGTCCCCAATATCGACATCGTGCACCGCTTGAGTAGTGAGGCCAGGATGCTCCGCGAAAACAGCTGGGTTTGAATCAAACAAGTGCTCCACAGCTACACGCTGTTGCTCAGGCAGGTGCAATATCAACTCGTGAGCCACTTGTCTAGAATTCCCCGCCCTCTGATCCGCGGAAACATGACAATCCCAATTATCCTCTCCCGCAGCTTGACTGTCCCTTCCTCCTTCTCCACCACGATCGCTGCAGATCAACACCGGGACAGTGAGAGGCTCGGAGGGGCGCCTCACATACTCTTTCATCAGATTTACATGGCAAAGTTGGTTCTTTTTTTTACGATCAGGAGTAGCTACTAAATAGTCGAGATCAGAAACCTTCCTTACAACCTGATACGGACCAGAATACTTGGCAGACAAGGGGTGTCCCACCAGAGGCAGTAGTATCAGTAGTATCAACTATCGAGAATAAAATATACTAAGATGCGTTGGTTAAGAATAAGGGCAGCTACAAGCTGTGAAACAACATAAGAATATCCCAGACATTAGTTACATTGTCGTAGGATATATACTAAGGAAAAGCCTGCCGACTGGCTGCCACCAGCCGGTTTCTAAACGGCTGGGCAGCCGACGCGCGCGCGTGCCCGCACGTGGCTACTATCCAGAAGCGTCACACTATGTAAATCTAAATTCATGTCAGTAATACAAAATAGAAGATATTGGTAACATTATATTCCAGTATAGTATAATCGGTAACTTCCAGCCAGAACATTGTTGAGTGGCAAAGGGACTCTTTCTGAGTGACAAATAGATACTGTTTTATTTGTTTAATCCCTATTTCTTACCATAAGACCTTACTCGTATTGTTTATTCCTTGTTAAATATAAATATTAGATAACTCTAAAGTACTTTATGTTAGTAACCTGATTATGTAGTTATGGTATGTATTAGAGGTTTTGTATGTACGCTAAAGTGTTATTTTTTGTCTCTTTAGTAAATATGTTTAATTTGTGTTTTGTTTTCTTCTGAGAGCAAAGTCATATTCTCTGGGTCTTCTATAACTAATATTTATCTCTTCTTGGTGTGTCGTTTATCTTCCTCCTGTGACGCCTCCCGGCGCTAGCAGAATGGTTGCGTGGGGCATTGCAGCTCGCTAGCGCTCGCCAGGATGGGGGGATGGGCTACAGTTGTCCTAGAATGATCTGCTTTCTTTTATTAGTGTTGTGTTGCCACAGACAGTCTAGAAATGGTCTTTGTTTTGGTCTGTGACCGCGCCTTATATTTTATATTCGCTATAATATAAATGTTGCTTGTGTGGGAGGCAAGCGAGAGCGGGTGAGGGAGTACACCTGGCAGCGGGGGGTGAGACATGACGTGGCTCGCTTGGGCGCTGACGGCGTTGGCGGCCGGGTGGTCAACTAGTCCCTTCCCGTCGCGGCCTCATGTTTTTTACCAAGCTCAGAGCTTGCCTGACACGCGTATCGTCTACATCCTTTGCAATTCTGTTCCCCATATTCGCCACTTTGCATACTATTTCTCTCTCTCGACTTCTACTTTCTCATTCTCTAATCTTTATTAAACTCAACATCCCTTCTGGTTTCAGCATAGACGTTCACCGTCGGCCAGTCGTATTGTACGCGAAGCTCTCAGATATTTCCATGTATTAGGCTTTAATGAGGTTTGGAGAGACGGAGTTTTCCGTGTGTGTCCTCTCTCGGGAAGGTTGTAGACCGGTATATGTCTCCCTGGCAAGGTGTTGAGTGATTCTGCTTGGTTATCTAAAGCTAGACTAGGGGTAGGGTTACTGTGTCGTTGTCTCCGATGTGTGCAGTGTTAGCTAAGCCCTGCACGACATCGACAGGTACTGTGGGAGCCTAGGTTGTCTTCGGATGGGTTTACTTTGCGAGCACAGCGCTGTGGTGTGAGAGGGCCATAGCCTATCCCTCACAACATAGTGCTGCCTCTTTGTGTTGACTTCTGAGGGATCGCCAGGATAGAACTAGGTACTAGAGACCTAGATTTATCAAGAGAGCATCCCCGTCATATAACGTAATCTTCATTATACCACCTTCGGACAACGTTAGGCTACGAGCCGCATGCTCGCCCATTGTTGCCCTGCCTTGATACCCCAGCTAGACTTTATTAACTGAGCAGACACTGGTTAGAGATAAGCTCCATTATTATATGTATGCAACATTATTATTCACTGCACTTTTGAGCCGAGGTTGTTGTTGAGTTGCACAACCCGAGTAGGCTGTTGCGTTGTGTCCCGAAGCATTTCTTTAGTTGTCGAGCATTACTACCTTTGCGCAGTCTTTATTATTCGCCTGCCTATTATTACTATATGTCCTAGTATTTATTGTGACCCGTATTCTGCATTATAATTGTTCAAGATTCTTTACGAACATCTTCCCAGCATCAGACTTATTTCAGAAGTTTCCAGTTGATGTTGCAGGACTAGCTTTGCACTTTCTTTAATACAGGAGTTCCAGTTATTTGAGTATCTACCGTAACGTTAATTAATCACGTTAACTATCTTTTCTTTGTGTAACCTAATCGAGTAATATTTTACTGTTTGAGAATAGGCTGTTTCATCGAGCGTCAGCCTAGTGTGTGTGCACCAGTTACCGAGTCATAGGATACCTCGTTGTCCAGGCACGACTCAGGGCGGTAATGGTGTTTTGTTTTCCAGTGTTTAAGGCAGGGGTTGGATCTAGTGTTACCGTTGTTGCATTTTGCCATTATCTAGTCCAATGTTGAAGAGCCCTGTGTCTTTGAGAACCTGGATCGTAACACTCCTCCTTCACATCTTCCTTTATTATATAATTACTCCTTTTATTTATCTTTTCCTCGACTATTTCACTATTCCTCATTCTTATTATATAACCTTTATATTGTATGTGTGTATCATTCCTTTTTCTTCAATGTTTTCTCTTTCTTGTTCTTGCCTAATTGTCCTCATATTATTTTCTACATTCTGCGCTTATTTTTGCAATATCAGAAATTGGGGTCTTGAAGTTTTTGTTATTATAATATATGTTCCTACTCTTGAATATTGTTTTCCTCCTTTCCTTTTCACTGCATATTCCTCTTTCCTCTCCTGCGCATGTTCCTCATCTCTTTTCTTCTCCTTCCTTCTTCTTCCTCCTCCTACCATTCCACCTCTCCCAGTAATCTTTCTCCTACCATTCCTTCCCTCACTATCACCCTCCTCCTACCACGGGTCCTTATCTTTAGAACTCCTCTCTCTCTCTCTCTCTCTCTCTCTCTCTCCGTATGATTCCTCTTCCTGTCACATGTATTATTACTCGCACTTTTACTTGTCACTCACTTTTTTCCTTTTACATTATTTAAGGTTTTCGGTGTATCAATTCCTGCTTGTTTCTCTGTCTATCTATATATATATTTTATATATTTTTTGTTTTTTTTTGTTTTTTAAGAGACAATGAACGGAGGAAGGACAAACACAGATAAAACAAAAAGGTCCATGTGCCTAAAGGCATCCTCCATTCATAAAATGTTTGTAACAACTGGATTTAAACATTTGTAGATTGTAAGTTTGTGGAAAGCAATTCGAGGGAAGTGAATTCCAAAGAGTAGTAGCTCTGGGGATAAATGAATTCTGATAAGCAGAAGTTCTGCATTGTGGAGGAGAAAGTGTAAATTCATGGGCGCTCTCAGCTGCCCTAGTTCTACGGGGAAAGATGTGGAGAGGCGGCACAATTGAAGCAAGTTCCTCGGAACAATTGCTGTGAAAATATCTGTAGAATAATGCAAGGGATGCAACGTTTCTTCGTATGGATAATGTAGGAAGGTCCTGTGTGATTGCAGGGTTATTGATTAATCTAATAGCTTTATTTTGAATTTTGTCCAACTGCCTCAATGCAACCACTCCACTTCCACCCCACAGAGGTGAATAGTAATCCATCTGAGAACGCACATGACTTTTATATATCACGGCCAACTGCTCGTCAGTGAAGAATTCTCGAACTCTGTACAGGAGTCCCAGTTTTTTAGAGGCATTCTTAGCAATGCTTCTAACATAATGTGTCCAGCTCAAGTTAGTAGTTAATGTTACACCAAGAATGTCAATACTAGGGGAAGTGGGAATATTTACATCATTAACAAATATATGGGAGTCAGTGAGATTCTGTCGGTTAGAAAATTGAATGTATTTGGTTTTCTGTGCATTAAAGGAAACTAGATTCTTTTGTCCCCATCCATTAAATCTAGTAAGGTCCTGGTTCAGAGAAATTGCAGTGTTTATTTTTGAATTTATAAGATCGGGTTGGGTGAAAGAATTGGAAAAATGTGAAGGAACTGTGGAGTGTTGAGTCATCTGCGTAGGAATGTATTGGATTATGAGTGGTAGATATGAGATCATTGATATGAATGAGGAACAGAATTGGGGCCAAAACTGATCCCTGGGGAACACCAGCATTTATTGAGTTAAATTGAGAATAAAGGCCATCTACCATTACACGTATTTTTCTGTTATGAAGATAAGAAGAAATTAGTGGAACTAATGATGCAAGGCCGTAGTGTGACATCTTCGACAATAAGGATTGATGCCAGACTCTATCAAATGCCTTTGATATATCCAGTGCTATTGTATGTGTTTCACCATGTTGGTCTGTAGCTTGGTTGATTTGATGTGTAAGAAGGCAAAGCATGTCTGCAGTTGATCGACATCGTCTAAAACCATATTGCCTATCACTGATTAATTTATTATTCTCAAGATGCTTAATTATGTGATTATTTAATATAATTTCAAAGACTTTACCAAGAGTGGAAGTTATAGCTATTGGTCTGTAGTTTGATGGATCTGAAGAGGCACCTTTTTTAGGAACTGGATGGATGTTTGCTTCTTTCCAGGGTACTGGGAAGCATGAGGTATGAGTACACAGACGGAAAAATTTTGCCAATACAGGAGCGAGCACCAAGGAGCAATTCTTAAGTACTATTGGAGGAATTTCATCTGGACCAGGAGCCTTATCTACTGAGAGATTCTGCAAAATAGTTTTGACATGTCTGGTGTGGATCTTAAGTGAGGGAATTTCAGGCGAATTAAAATTAAGTACAGGGACATCTTGATTTATTTCATCTAAGGTTGAGTTGGTGGAGAAAATATCCGCAAGAAGGTTAGCTTTACCTCGTGGGTCACTTACAAGATTGCCAGTCGGAGATTTTAATGGTGGAATGGATGAAGCAGTAGTGAAGTTGGATTTAAATGAGTTAAGAGTAGACCACAATATTTTGATATCATTTGGATTATTGAGAAGTTTATTTGCCTGCTTGTGGAGAAAGTTTGATTTAGTTAGGTTAAATACAGTGTTGGCATGATTTCTGATGTTTCTAAAGTAATTAAAGGCTTCATGAGTTTTTGATCTTGTGTATGCATTGTAGGCTATTGCTTTTTGTTCAGTTACTCTAGCACAATTATGGTCAAACCATTTAGGTGAATTAGATCTTTTACTGTACTTTTGATGAGGAATAAAAGTTTCCATTCCAATTTTTACAAAATCTTGTATGTGGCTCAAGGTGGAGTGTGCATCATTAGAAAAGAAAGAGGTCCAGGGAATATCAATAAAGAAACCTTGAAGACCCTCCCAGTCTGCCCTATCGTAATGCCATTTAGTCACCAAAACAGGTTCAGAGTGGGAAGGTGTGGTAGGTGATAGACAGGTGGCCTGTATCAGACAGTGATCAGAAGATCCAAGCGGGGACCTCACTGTAACATCATAATTTTCTGAATTGGTTGTTAAAAATAAGTCCAGTAGGTGGGAATTATGATTAGGATTATCTGGTACACGGGTGGGTTGGTTGACTAGTTGAGTGAGATTAAATGAGTCTGCAAATATCGACTTGTATCGATCAATCAATTTGTGTTTGTGTCTGCTTTGATTCGTTTACATACAGTATTTTATTATCTTATGTGCGTATTAACATACTTTAGTTTCATGTTTGAGTTTAATATATACGAGTATGTAATGTGTTTGCATGTATAGTTGTGTGTTTGATTCACTGTCTCTCTCACTCACACACTCACGCTCTCTCTCTTTGTGGCCAGTAGGGAAATAAGCAGGGTGTATTAGGTGATTCTCTTTTTCATCCTATACTAAGCCAGACCTTATTTTTCATCCCATACTAAACCAGACCATACTTTTTCGATATTTAATTAACCTTTCCAATGTCAGCCCAATATTTTTCTGTTACTCAGTTTTTACATAATTGGCATTTATTTGGAGAACTTTTACCATAATAATTTCTATCATTACTTTACATCTTTTCCAACACCTCTCTTTACGCAGATATATTGTCTTGTGACGTTCATTATATTTATTTTTCTCTTGTTCATTCATTGTTGTTTACTTCATAATTATGTGCTATTATTTTCCCCACATTATTATTCCCCTTAGTTTTGCAGTTTGTTTGTTATTTATGTTGTCCTCTCTTCTTCCAAATTTCCATTTCATATTTATATAATTCAATTAAGTCCTTTTCTTGAATTTCCTTCTACCTTTCATATTATCACTGTTCTTCTATCTCCTTCATGTAAATAATGTTCCTATTAGCGCTCGCTATGTTTAGTTTTTTTTTCCATATAGGTGATCAATATAATTATACTTACATTAGTTCATAATAATTTTCATTCTCATTCTTTATTAATGATTTATATTTTGTGTTTTGCCCTATTCAATTTTCGTTTATTTTGTTGTTTCGATTGTATTTATTTGTCTTGCACTTCAGAGTCAATCTTCTCCCAGTGTATGTTTTTGTACAAGCCACCCAGGGTCTACTTTGATATGGTTTGTGTTACCATGCCAGTATGTGTGTGTGTGTGTTGTGTGTGTGTGTGGGTGTGGGTGTGTGTGTGTGTGTGTGTGTGTGTGTATATTTGTTAGGATAATGAAAAGTGATATTGCCCTATAAACAAACTTCATCAATTCTACGAAAGAACATAATATGCAGCCGGGTTTTTTTTTTTTTTTTTTTTTTTATATATTCCAACTACTCCCTCTCGGGCATAGGCTGAGAGCCTGTACATTCCACCGCTCAACACGGTGAAGCCCGTGAGGTCTTGTTCCAGCCTGGGGAGTGAGACATGTGAAGCATCCATCATGGCTCAAAGCAGCTCCATCTCTGAAGCGGCTGGTTGCTTCGCTCAAGTGCTTCACCGTCTCACCCTCCAGACTCAGACCCTCACTCTCAGAACGCCACCTATTGAGCAGTGAACTCACTAGGCATTGTCCCCCTGTAACATATTTTGAATATGGGAATATTCATACAGTGTTATTTAATCAGGGAACAATGAGGGTATTTTTTTTGGCATTTCGGTGGGCTTTGTGGTAATGCACTGATACTAGGTACAGCACAAATTCAATCCCAATAATATCTTCCCATTGACATATCGGGATTTGAACCCGGGTCCATTGGATTACCAATCCAGTGGCATGACCACTCCACCACACCTCCCCTAATTGGTGTTGTAAGTTTGGCAATGACTAGAGAGTCAGGCTATAATAACCGGTAATGTAACAACTTTTCATCTGGTGAGAGCATGGAGCTGCAATAAGAACTTCGGGGTGCCTGCTGGAATGTAGAAACATTATGAAGAAACAGTATTTTGCTGGTTATCCTATCTCCTTCAAGGTAAAGGATCACTATGAATCATTAATATGTATATGCACATTTCCAGATATAATATGGATTTTAAAAGAACTGTTTTCGTTTGATTATATTTACAAGTCAATCAACTAATCAGCCATTGACTCAAGGCAGCTAAGCAAGCAAGAAATTAATACACTACCCTAATATTCTGACAGGTCCCCCGCGACTGTGAATTATCAACTGTTCAAATGTAATTACCTGCGAAAAAAGTGAATAATTTGTATCTATGGATGACGAAATTGGCTGGCAGAAAAATATGTTTTGTGAGAGTTTATGTTGAGATTGTGAAAGGATGAGGAGAGTAAATAGCTATGTAAGTTGAGCATACACTATATGTTGATTATGCCGGGCTTTTAAGGTAATGAGACCACTGTGATCTATGGTAATGATATTTATTACTAATGTTTTAAGTTATGATGAGGGATAATATAGGACGGTAGTATAGCGGAGCAGGATTTTGATTAAAATATTTATGTGGTATGTCTTTTTGTGAGCGAGATGATTAGTGGTAAGGAAGGTGGATGGTTAGATGACGTGTTGTGAAATTGGGATGGATGATATTGTGGTTTTGCTTTTATAATTTTAATATATTTGTAATTTTAATACATTTTCTGAGAGACTGGTACGTGATGTGGGCGGGATAGACGGAGGGAAATGGGGTTATTGGATTTATGCATTCGTATGTGTAAGTGCGTATTTTCGTGCAGCGTGTGGATGTACAGACAACTCGTATAACCCGTAGTGTCTAAGCATATTATTTAGGCTAATTTGAAGCTTAACAGTTAATGTATATACTATATTTACAGTATAATAAAGTGGAAAAAGAATGAAGCAAGAAATATATAAGCGATACCGTTTCCTACATTAACCTGAACAGTATAACTGCATAACTACAATCTCTGAGACTCCACGGATTAAACAACTTGACTGTACGTCCTGTATGTGTGTGTATGAGTGAGTATAGGTTGATACCTTGGTTTAAGTGTAAATGCGTGTATATACTTAATATTGTTTTCCATATTCTAATTTTTCTAATAGAGATGGGATAATTACATGGGTCCATGTATTTTACATATGCATGTGGTCTGGGACTAATATCTTGGGGTCGCTATGATTATATATTTAATCTTTGGAACTATTTCAATTTCTTCACTAGCATACTGATACTAAATTGTACAAGTTGTTTAATAATCTCATCTGTAGAGTATCTGAACGAACTATAACTTGACGTTAACATTATGCCAAACAAATAAAAAATCTGTATATCTATTTGATTAGTATATCTAAATTTGACCCGGATATTTTTCTTGAAATGCGTGCAGTTGTGCAATTATTTACTTGTATTTCCATATAACAACTATATAAGCTTTCGAGTTTAAGTTCTATGTGTCCTTATATAATGTAAATTTTTTATTATATTTATCATGTGTATGTTTTACTGGCTAAATATACAAATTAACCCGCTGAGTACCAGCTAAATATATATAAATGTACCACCCAGGACCGGCTGATTCTGATTTTTTTTTTTATTCCAGAAACAATAGCGAATGGGTTAGGAATGAAGGAAAAACCACGAAAAACCGATCAAAAAGCTCAACAAATGGTCCTACAGAGCCCCCGAAAACGGATTTCACAAGAGTACAAAATTGAAGGCAATTTCCCCAAAAAAACATGTTTTTGCGCGCTCACGCGCACGCGGTTGGACTTTGATAGTTTTCAACCATCGGCATTGGTGCGTGGGATACTTATACAGTTCCCATACAAATCTGAGCCCTCTAGGTGCCATAGGACCGCAGTAATTGGGACCGGACCGGCCAGGACGCAAACCCTGCGTCGCTGGGGATCAGTGGGTTAAATAAAAAAAAAAATATCTCTCTCTCCATGCCAGGTGATTATTAAACAGTTCATCAACAATAAAGCACTGTTATATAAGAGGGTTTGTGTAGTTGATAAGGACACCAGCTGTTGAATGGCTGGCTCCTATATGTTGTAATGGACTCGACTAGATAGTAATTAGTTGGATTAAAAGCTCAGTCTATCTTTAACCCTTATTTAGCGGGTGGTAAGGAATTTTACACCGTGCCGCCCAGCGGGCATAATCCCGAAATATTCGCTCACTTTCACTCGCCCTAGCGCCGTTATTATCGCTCCAATGCGAACGAAACGATCATTTTTGGAAAGAGCAACTCTTCGTCTCCCCATATAATCTATTATGGATGTTATCAGCGAGTGTGGAGGGTGGCAAGAAGTGAGGAACAGGAGGTACTTTTTGGTCTATTTCACGGGCGCGTTCGGATGCGTTCGCTTTGCCCTGACTTCGTCCTCCCACGCGTCTACTATTCCTTCGGTAATCAGTCTTATTTTTCTCTTATTTCTCCTATTTCTGTATTCTCTGTATTCTCTCTCTCTCTCTCTCTCTCTCTCTCTCTCTCTCTCTCTCTCTCTCTCTCACTCCTGTCTGTCTGTCTCTCTCTCTCTCTCTGTCTCGCTCGCTTTCCCTCTCTCCCGCGCTGTGTCTCTCTCTCTCTTCTTCATCCGTATATGTAATTCTCATTATTATTTTCTCTAATCTCTCTCACTCCTGTCTGTCTCTCTCTCTCTCTCTCTCTCTCTGGCTCGCTCGCTTTCCCTCTCTCGCGCGCTCTGTCTCTCTCTCTCTCCCTCATCCATATATGTAATTCTCATTATTATTTTCTCTAACTAATCCCTCTATTTGATTTATTTGCTTGTAATATTTCTGTATTATTAAATCTTTTTCACTCTCTTTCTTCAGTTCAGTTTCTGTATTCTCTCTCTTCCTCATCCGTATATGTAATTCTCATTATTATTTTCTCTAATTCTTCTTTCTTTATTTGCTTGTAATATTTCTGTATTATTATATCTTTTTCACTCTTTCTTCAGTTCAGTTTCTGCATTCTCTCTCTCTGTTTCGCTTGCTTTGCAGGAATTTTTGTTTTGTTTTATATATAATATAATTTCAACACATTTCCAAATCACCCTATGGGGTAGTGTTGACGACTCATTTTTTTTTGTGGTGTTCCCAGGAGGTGTAATCTACATGTGATTGAGGTAGGCAAAAGGCAGTTATGTGATTGAGGTAGGTAAAAGGAAATTATGTGATTGAGGTAGGGAAAAGGCAGAACTGCCTATAGCGAGTGTATGAATGTGATTGAGGTAGACAAAAGGCAGAACTGCCAATAGCGAGTGTATGAATATATGTATGAATGAATGACATGGATGTATGAGGTGGACCAAGAACCAGATGGATGGATGAGATTCGAAACTTATGGATGTAATGGGTGATGTTGCTGATGATGATGAATGCACTTGTGTTTGGGTAGTGTGCTATTCCACCATATGAATGATTGAATGACATGAATTCATGAGGTACTTTGAAATAGATGAATGAATGATTGAATGAAGTTATGAATGACATGAATTCATGAGGTACTTTGAAATAGATGAATGAATGATTGAATGAAGTTATGAATGACTGGCAAGAAGGGAGGAGGTTAGAAGTGTTCCAGTGTGTGGTACTCGGTGTAGCAAGGAATAGGACAGAGTCCCACATCACACCGACTACACTTGGACACGACTTCCCTCCTATGTCGGGGCCTCCTTGTCGTGTGACTGCAGACGTGGCACACCTTCTTTCCGGCCACCCGGCCAGCAGCAAGTTGGTTAGGGTTGGGACGTACAGTCACAAGCCTGTGGGTCAAGAGATAGTCCCGGCACCCAAGGCGGCTGGGCAAATCCACGATCTCCCTCGGAACTGGTGCCGCACGTGTGGTTCCATGCTTACGGAGGATGGCCTCGATGATGTCCTTGGAGAACAGCCTTACAGAGGTCTTCTTTCCTGTGTGCATCATCCACAGGTTGTATGCGTTGAGGACAGTGACATCAAGAAGATGGAGTACAACCTTCTTGTACCATTTACAGATCTTCCTCAGGCAGCCAACAGCAGTGATCTGCATATCACTTTTGTCCACCAACCGCATGTTCACATTATACTCCAGGACAGCGTCAGGTTTGGAGATTACAACTACAGCCCTGTTGCCTGTGACACGGTCCTGCAGGTATCTCCTCTTCCCGCTATCTAGCAATGCGGACTTGTGGAATGTCAAGAGGAAGAGTCAGAGAGAGAGAGAGTGTCGTGATAATATAACAATTTTACATATGTATCATATATATGATAAAATAACATATACGGTACATAATTATGTTCCCCACAATCATATAATGCCAAGCACAAATATTCAATCTTTCGTTGTTTGTATTACCGTAAGAAATTTACTGAACGCCTGAAAATAATACGCTATAAAATGCTTGCAATCAAACTTTCAAGCAATTACAAGGTCACATGCAATTATAAAAAGATATATTGTAGACCACCATCTTCGCCAAGCTTCGTTGTTGCTTATATTATCGTGAGAAATGTACCGTACACCCTGGTTTATCGTGAGAAATTTACCGAACGCCTGCAAATAATACGCTATAAAATGCTTGCAATCAAACTCTCAAGCAATTTCAAGGTCACATGCAATTTTAAAAGTATAGGTAGACCCAGAGAGGAAGAGACAGAGAGAGAGAGAGAGAGAGTGTCGTGATAATATAACAATTTTACATATGTATCATATATATGATAAAATAATATATACGGTACATATGTTCCCCACAATCATATAATGCCAAGCACAAATATTCAATCTTTCGTTGTTTGTATTACCGTAAGAAATTTACTGAACGCCTGAAAATAATACGCTATAAAATGCTGGCAATCAAACTTTCAAGCAATTACAAGGTCACATGCAATTATAAAGAAGGAATATTGTAGACCACAATCTTCGCCAAGCTTCGTTGTTGCTTGTATTATCGTGAGAAATGTACCGTACACCCTGGTTCCTGGTTATCGTGAGAAATTTACCGAACGCCTGCAAATAATATGCTATAAAATGCTTGCAATCAAACTTTCAAGCAATTACAAGGTCACATGCAATTATAAAAAGGTATATTGTAGACCACAATCTTCTCATGACCGCTCGCCACGGCCGCCGTGGACCAACTGAGATGTACTCCACTTACATCCACCCTCATTCCCTCGCTACATACGTAATTATATAAAGACATTACCGTATTTTAGCGATTTTGCCCTTCGGTTGCACGATCGTTGCAAGACAACCAGTGATCGTAGAAGAATGGTTCAGGTCTCATTAGAAAGCTCAATTTACGCTCTTTCAGGGATACATACTTGTATTATGCTCTGGGTCTTGTTTATGCATGAAAAAGAGCACGGAAACAACCCCATTTATGGTAAAAAAAAAACGCTGGGCGGCACAGTGAAATATAGTCCACCACCCGCTCGTAAGGTGATAAAATGCTTGCAATCAAACTTTCAAGCAATTATAAAATGTAAATTGTACTTACCTACACCCACACCAGTATGTTCTTCGTCAGGAACATCTCCATTTTGCTCAACGGTCTGTGCAACATCAACCACAACATTTGCGACACGCAAGTTATGCTTGGGTGAAAGCCTATGATCGGCATATTTTCGTCTTCCGAGTGATCCACACTATCAAAACTCTCACCCAGACCTTCCATGGTTTCATTCAACAGCCTATTAGAAAGTTCTGAAGAGTTCAGCATGATATCTAGTTCCTGGGCGGTGAGCCGGGCGTGATGAGTAGGGTGGCGCAACGCACTAGGGGTGGCGGCCAGGGCGGCTTGAGGGTTACTGAGTCATGGTCACGCAGTGGGGATGTGTGGGTGGGACCTTGTAGTACACCGCCTGACCACCAGGTTTCGCTTTCCACCTAAATTAGGGCGGGAATACGCCCACGGACTTAAGGCGGGTCCCGCCATTTAGTCCAATTTTCTCGATTCGGACTTAAGTTGGGCCCCGATCTTTAAGGGTTAATAAGGAATATGCATTTTCGTATTATTATTTCCACAGTTCTAGGTAAGCTATAATGATAAGTAAGGCATTAAAGGAGCAATGTAAATCTAAATTAATGTCATCAATACAAAATAGCCGGTAGTCGTAATATTTTGTTGCAGTATAGTATATTCAGTAAGTTCCAGCCAGCAATTGATTACATTTATGAGTGACAAAGGTGTTCTTTCTGAGTGACAGAGATAGCGGTTTTTAATTAGTTTAATCCCTTTTTAGTACTATGAGATCAGCCATATAATCTTCGTGACTGCCAGATTTGTTTAGTTACCGGCTCAGTATTAGTAATTTAAGGTGAGGTGTTTCTGTTATAGTCTATCTATCTATCTATCTATATTCTCAGGCCCAATCCCCATTTTGGGGGTAGCCGACTCAAGACAGAGCAAGAACAGGGAAAACACAAAAACAACATAAAACAAAAAATAAACACAGATAAAAAACACAAACTCACACACATCCAGGTCACCCAGGAGAAGACCCAGAGACCAGGGTTACCAAGGTCGCTCCAGCACTCCCCCGGCCCCTGACCACCCGGAGAGGTTCCGATCTCGGCAGGCAGACATGCAGCGGAGCCAAAGCCACAAGCCCTCCCACCACATTTCCAGGCACACCCTTCATATTAATCGTCCCCCCCGGGCCAGGCGCCTGATGGACTATTATCTAGTCGAACTTGCGCCCGACCCCTTACTCCAAATGACCACGTGTTCACTCAACTATTCACAAGCATTCTCCATTCACTCCTGTCCACCACCACTTCCCCTGCCTGATCCATAGTCATTCCTCTATCATCCAAAGCCTTTCTTACACAGTCTCTCCATCTCAATGGGGGTCTTCCTGCCCTTCTATCTCCCCTTGTACCTGACTCACATATTCTCTTTGTAAGCCTTTCATCTCCCATTCGTTCAACATGACCATACCAGCTCAGCACCCTTCTGTCCACTCTGGCTGACAAATGTTCCTGCTGCCCCACTCTCCTACGTATCTCTTCATTCCTCAATCTGTCTCTACGAGTAACTCCACACATACTCCTCAAGCAGCTCATCTCCATCACATCCAGCCCTCTTTTCTCCTTTTTCTTCAGAGCCCATGTCTCAGCCCAATACATCGCTGTTGGCACAAAATTCCTTGATACAGTGCACTTTTTACTTTCACTCAGAGATTTCTCGTCTTCCACATACTTCCCATTGCTCCGAAAACCTTCCTTCCTTCACACACTCTCTGTTTTACCTCCACTTCCATACCTCCACTCCTGCTTATCGTTCCTCCTAGATATTTAAAACACTCTACTTGTTCCAATATTTCCCCATCCAGCCTCACATCTAGATTCACCCTATGCTCTCCCCTATTACACACCATTACTTTACTTTTATTGACGTTCACCTTCAGTTTCCTCCTTCCACAAACCACACACCAAACTCTTTGACTACCCGCTGCAGTTTCTCATCAGAATCCGCCACCAATGCTGTGTCCTCAGCGAACAGCAACTGATTCAACTCCCAATCTCTACTATTCTTTCCTACTAAACCCAATCCTCTTCCCATAGTTCTCCTTTTCACCTCCCTCACCACACCATCCATAAACATATTAAACAGCCATGGTGACATTACACAACCCTGTCGCAAACCTACCTTTACCTCAAACCATTCACTCAACTCACCATTTCCTACTCTCACATATGCTCTGCTCCCTTCATAAAAAATCTTAACGGCTTCTAACAAATTTCCTCCTATTTCATAAATCCTTAACACCTTCCACATGCTTGCTTCACGGTCCACACGATCATACGCTTTTTCCAAGTCCATAAAAGCCCAAAATATCTCCTTATGCTTCTCTAAATACTTCTCGCATGACTGTCTTACTGCAAACATCTGATCCACGCACCCTCTTCCCCTCCTAAAACCGCACTGTTCTTCTCCTATTGCAACTTCCGTACACTTTATTATCCTCTCTATCAACACCCTGCCATACAGCTTTCCAACCACTGACAATAAACTAATACCTCTATAACTTGAACACTCCTGCCGATCTCCCTTCCCCTTGTACAACGGCACAATACATGCACTCTTCCAGTCTATTGGTACCATTGACACAGCAAAGCACACATTGAAAAGTCTCACCAACCAATCTATTATCACATCTCCACCCTTCTTGATACACTCCACAGCAATACCATCCAAACCTTCTGCTTTTTCCCGCTCTCATTTGTTTCACTGCTTCTTTCACCTCATTTTCCTCAATCCTTTCATTCATTCCCTGCCACCTGGGTGGCCTGGGTAACCTATCTCCATCCACCTCTGCTTCAATCACTGCTTCTCTTCCATCTCTTGTATTTAACAAAGATTCAAAATACTCGTCATATCTTTTCCTCACTTCAACTGGTTCCACTAGTAATTCTCCATTTTCATCTTTCACTGACTCTTCCCTCTTTTGTCCTCCTTTCCTTACTTTATTTACCTCCTTCCAGAACATCTTCTTTCGTTCTTCAAAATTCTCACTCAGCCTTTGGCCCCACCTTTCGTTTGCATCTTTTTTCGCTTCTCTAATTTTCCGTTTTGCCTCTCTCCTTTTCTCCTTGTACCTCTCCCATACCTCAACACTACCATCCTGTAAAACCCTCTCAAAACACTGTCTCTTCTCCTCAACTGCCTTTCTCACCGTATCATTCCACCACTCGCTTCCCTTCCTGATACCTCTGCCTCCTACTTTCCTTTTGCCGCATTCTACCTCTGCACTTGCTTTCACTTCTTCCTTAAACTGTTGCCATTCAACCTCTACTTCTCTCTCTTCCATCTCTCTCACCTCCATCCACTTTTCATTTAGTCTTTCATTGTACTCCCTCTCTTTTTCACTCTTCTCTAACTCACTAACTTTTATTACCTCTCTTACTTCACGCTTGTCTCTTATTCTCCTGTAACTCTTAACTCTTAGCTTTCTCTCCACCAGGTAATGATCTGACATACCCTCCGCCTCACCTCTCATCACATTCACATCCAGCAGTCTACACAATCTTTCCCTTGTCACCAGCACATAATCCATCAATGCCCTCTCTACAATCTCTCCCCTCACAAGTCTATGCCAGGTGTACTTGTGTATACGCCTTTTTTTGAAGAACGTATTACCTACACTCAATCTACACTCTTCACATACATTTTTCAGTCTTTCTCCACTCTCGTTTACACCATCCACACCAAAACTACCGATGACTCCCTCAACAGGCTCATTTCCTACCCTAGCATTTAGGTCCCCTAAAACTATAACATTTTCATTTTCATCAAACCCTTGTAGACAATCTCTCAAATCCTCCCAGAAACCCTCTACCTCGTCTAACTCTCTTTCACTTCCTGGTCCATACGCACTTACAAAAACCCACCTTTCACCCTTAAACCGCATTCTCACCCACATTAGCCTTGATGACACCTCTTTCCACTCTTTTATAAACTCTCTCAACTCCTCCTTCACAATAATAGCCACTCCTTCTTTCCCCCTGACTCCCTCGTCTACTCCAGACTTTCTACCTATCACGTTTCCAAAATCCACTTCTCCCTCTCCTTTCATCTTTGTTTCATTCAGTGCAAGGACATCATACATCCTTCTTTCAAATAACCTTCCAATATCCTCTCGCTTCTCATTCGTACTACATCCACGCACATTCAAAGCTCCTATTCTTAGGGTCCGGGACCACGAACGCGTTCCCTCGCCCCTATCTCTGTCTCGTTTTTTTGGTAGATTTATTTAAGGGGAGAAGGATACCAGGCCCCCCGCCCCCGATCCCCTTTAGCCGACTTCTACGTCTCGCCGGAGAAAAGCGGTGGTGGAAATTTCTCACCCCTCCACCAGAGGAGGCTACCTGCACCAGAAAGTGGCGGGCGTTGGGGTCGCCGCATCCCTACGCCATTTGAAAAAATTAGAGATGCAGAAGGAGAAAAAGATAGAAGGGGCTATGGGAAGTAGAGGACACCAACCCTCACTCTGACAAAGGGTCAGCCCACCACAAATGTTATAGTATAATATGTTAAGTATATAGGGGATTATAGGTAATAACACAACATATTAATTATTGGATAAGTGATAATAAGTATAAACGTACAGGTATATAAGTACAGATATATGATAAGGCTTGTAATAAAAGCCTGAGGAGCAAGGTGATATATGACTTGTGTGGTCTAATATATCTAGGGGATATAGGAGCTTGGCTATAGAGGGTGAGTTTGAGTCTAGAGTCTAGAGGGAGTAAAGAGCTCTGACTCTCTCTGGCTGAGGTCTGATGAAGTCTAACGGAAGATGCCTGAGTAAGAAGGCATCGACTGGGTTCAAGGATGCTGAAGCAACACAGCATCAACTCAGCATTCTGGTATGACGTATGACCGGATAAATACGTTATACAGTTTACATTTACAGAGGAAATGGGTGTTGATTTAAGTGGAAGTATCAACAAATATATTATATGTTAAAGAGATAGATAAAGTTATAGGGAGTTCAATAAATGAAGAATGTTTAATAAGAATGTTAAGAGTTTAGAAGTTACAGGGATAAAGGCATATAAGCAGTGAGATATATGTATAGCAATATATATGCAGGGCTTATAATGTCATACTACAATAGTGGTATGTAGTTTCGCAATTGATATTATTATTATTATTACGCACACGCACATACTGTTACTTATGAAATACCGATTTAATTTTGTTCATATATTATATGGTTATTCATATTATTTTAGTTCATTGATGTGCCCATTAATATAATTGTATCGTACCTGGGACTTTGTTGTTGTTGTTCCCCAAGCTGCCTGGCCAAACAGCCCCAAGGCCCCGACCAAGGCCATGGCCATAACCGAGCGCCCCCACAGAACCCTCCCTGCCGACCACAATAAAGCCTGGGTGACCGAAGCCACTCCATGGCGGGGAGCTAAGGAGGGTGCGGAAACGCCCAAAAAACCAAAGCCCCACCCAGGGCCCTGTGCCCCTCGGCAATTATGAAGAGAAAGTTGAGGGGCAAAGGAAAAATGTGACGCTTTGGCTTCCAATCTTGGTAGATTGGGAGGTCAATCCACGGAAGAGACGCCGTCACTTGAGATTTAGAAAGTATATAAGTAAAAGGAACAGTCAGAGTAAGCTATTTGTATGGCAGAGATCGCTCAGTTCTCACTCAGATAGACCAGCCCATTACCATATGACTAGAACCCATTCCTCTCAGCATCGGCTAGGAAAGGCACTAGAAAGCCGCCTTTGGTGGGGGGATAGCTCCCCTATTTCAACCCCTTTCGGGGTACCTGCCCTGGGACTTTGTTGTGAAATATGTTCCTTACAACTTTTATTTCCACTAAAACAAAGCATGAATGGTCTAAATTAGAACAGGCCAATTATCCCTTCCTGTCAGTATATTAGAGCTTACCATTTTATGTTCAGAATATTTGTACACTTTGTTTATAACATACGAGTATATACCATGTAGAATATGTCCCTATTTTATTTCATTGGAATCTCTTCTTTTAATGTTTTTACCGACAGAATATAATCTCTTGCATCTTAGTTACAGTATTCCTACAGAACACAGAATGTAGAACTTAGGCAATTCGACCAGTTTCCTAAAATATGTATAGTATGGAGGTATTGTTTGATGGTTTCCGACACTCATATAATTTGTGTAGTGTACTAGTGGTACTGTAGTTGACTGTCCATAGTGTTAACCATTGGGCAGACATTACCTATTATCTTTCCTGGCTAGGGGAAAGAAAAGAGTGTGTGGTATATTACCAATAAGCCTGATATATCCTCTCTCTCTCTCTCTCTCTCTCTCTCTCTCTCTCTCTCTCTCTCTCTCTCTCTCTCGTCTCTCTCTCTCTCTCTCTCTCTCTCTCTCTCTCTCTCTCTCTCTCTCTCTCTCTCTCTCTCTCTCTCCTCTCTCTCTCTCTCTCTCTCTCTCTCTCTCTCTCTCTCTCTCTCTCTCTCTCTCTCTCTCTCTCTCTCTCTCTCTCTCTCTCTCTCTCTCTCTCTCTCTCTCTCTCTCTCTCCGTAAGTGTGCCTGTGATTTATAAACTACAGGCAGTATAAGTGTTTTGTGAAAAGTATGGTAATATTTAGTGATGTTTGCTTTCCAAGTTTTTCTCTATACAGCAAGTATATGGAGGATGACACGGAGGTTAGAGTGGCGGTAAATTATATGGTGTGGCATCCATATTAATTCCATGATTATTATATGTTAAATGCATACAGGTGCGTGCTGGTGTGTGCAGTAATATGGTTTGTACATGTCAGAAGCGGACAACACATAAAACACGCTGTAGCTAGTGTCCCCTTAAATTGAAAACAAGAAAAAACACGAATGGAATGCATTTCGAGACCAAATGCCTGAACACCCAGAACTTGAACGAGATGGATCATATTGTGTTTGTAGTTGTAACTTGTATGTGGTTATGTGTGTGTTATTAGTCCGACGCAGTTTCTCCTGTGTAAGCTTGTAGGATTATATGTGCGTGGTCCTTAGTCACTATATCAACTAATTTTGTTCCTAAGTCTTGTGTTAATGTAACTCTTCCATTCTCAATTGTGCCAGTGTTTCATTCATGGATGTCCGTGGTGCGTGTGGATAAGCCCTTGTGTGCGTGTATATCTTTATGGGTGTGTATGAGCGTGTGTATGTGTATGATCGTGTTAATTTGAGTACCCAGCCTTGGACAGGAGACTATGTACAACGCTCTTGATACAATGTCACAAACGCATACTATGCAAAATTGTTCAAACTGCCAAGGTACAATCACGAGGTTTCATTCCTCGATATTCAGTTACATTGTAATCATAATGTACAGTATTCAAGTACTAATTTTAGTACATGGATGTATAGTTATGAGTATGTATTTTATTAATACATACCATACCGAAGTCAATTTTTCATAGTACATGGTGAAACAATATATATCGGACATTATTATTGCAGGTATTTCGTTGAAATAGTTGTAAATATTACAATAATTGCTTATGTTTAGTGGCAATAATTGGCATAGCTATTTGAGTGGCTCAATATTTGGCTCATTTGACTTGCTCTTTGTACATTCTCGTTCACTCTTTCTCTTGCTCATATTCTCTCTCTCTCTCTCTCTCTCTCTCTCTCTCATTAGTTCTTGAACTTCACCAACTCGTTTACTTGACCAACTTTTCCAACTTTCCTAGTCTGCATTCCGATCGACCACAATTTTTTCACTTTAGTAATTTTTTCTTCTTCTAATAACCTATTGTGATTGTCCCTCATTTTACTCCACTGTTCTATATTACTTTGTGAAAGTTGTATTCAACTTCCAATTAACCAATGCCTTTCCCTTTCGGCAATTAGTGCTTTATGGTTTCTCGTTATGTTTAAGATTGATATCCAAAATTCGAAAATCGAATCCCGGGAGTACCATATGCTTTCATCAGTTTGTTCAAGTGCATTGGAGTTTGTAATTGATGATTAATGTTAAGAATGGGGTGTTACTTAATTCTATAGGTTCGTGAACTAATGTCTAACGAGTCCGATCCTTAGTGGTCTTGGCCCCATTCATTGTTCTTCCCACTCACTAAGACATTACGATTTCCATAATGCAGTTGGATCGAGTAAATTAATAGATTGATATCCAAAATTCGAAAATAGATATTGGTCGTGATCGTGTATTCAACCTTTGACCGTGTTGATGGTGTAATGATTTAGATGCTTGTGTTCTGGGCGTGGTGCCCCGAGTTCGAATCCCGGGAGTACCATATGCTTTCATTAGTTTGTTCAAGTCCATTGGGGTTTGTAATTGATGATTAATGTTAAGAACGGGGTGTTACTTAATAGACTTTTGTCTATATTCCCCACTAATGATGCGTAATCAGAAGTATTTCTGTGTTTGTCCTCACTACATTTAACAGCTTAGATCTTTTATAATATTGTATCCTTAGTACATACCTTTCGCTTAGTAAAGGTTTGTTTTCATATATTGCCATCTTTGATATATCTACTCATTTTTGCTTACTACTTTATCGTAATTTTAACCCACTGGGCCCCAGCGACGCAACGTTTGCGTCAGCAATGTATGTAACGCTAAACCCCCAGCGACGCAACAGTTGCGTCAGTGTTACTCCGGCCACAATTACTTCAGTCCTATGGCACCTAGAGGGCTCAGATTTGTATGGGAACTGTGTAAGTACCCCACGCAACCATGCCGATGGTTGAATACTCTCAAAGTCCAACTGCGTGCGCGTCAGCGCACAAAAACCGGAATTTTGGGTGTTATTGCCTTCAATTTTTTACTCTTGTAAAATCCGTTTTCGGGGGCTCCGTAGGACCAATTTTTGACCTTTTTGATAGTTTTTTTGTGGTTTTTCCTTCATTCCTAACCCATTCGCTATTGTTTCTGGATAAAAAAACAAATCCAAACCGGCTGGTCCCTGGTGGTACATTTATTAATAACTAGCTGGGGCTCAGTGGGTTAAGGGGAGGCTCCACCTTAGAAGGCTAATCCCAGTTGTATACGCAGTATTGTGAAAAGGTTTATAGTATTTGATCCCAGTGCTTTAACACTCAACGAGCAGCTAGTTTTGTACCATCTACTACCTGCCAAGCGGGCAGATTTACCCTAAACGAGCTTCATTCCATGCTCTTTTTCATGCATAAAGAAGAGCCGGAGCGTAATACAATTATGCATCCGT
Source organism: Paralithodes platypus (assembly GCA_032716605.1). Taxonomy (NCBI): domain Eukaryota; kingdom Metazoa; phylum Arthropoda; class Malacostraca; order Decapoda; family Lithodidae; genus Paralithodes; species Paralithodes platypus. The sequence goes on along the minus strand of CM064497.1, from coordinate 62,106,391 downwards.
GAAAGGGCGATAATTGAGCTTTCCAATGACACCTGAACCAGCCTTGTACGACCACGGGTTCTCTTGCAATGATCGTGCAACACGAAGGGAAAATCCCTAAAATACAGTAATTTAGTCAGTTTTCACACTGTATTGCGGGACCAGGTATGTGGTGGGATGTGATGAAACAGTCGGTGGCGGGACAACGTCCATGCCGAACGGTCAGAGCCCATCCGCGCTCCTCCCACTGCTCGGACTCTCTCTCAGAGCCGATTATGTGGTCAACATGGCATGCGATTAAAGCCGGGCCCCGCTCTTTAGGCCTTGGTTCTCTACTCCGACTATAACCGGGCGTCGCCAAAGAGTGGTTAAGGAATATTTGGTGCAATTTTCATCACCTTATATGCGTGCGCGCACAGCAGCAAAATCCTTTTTATACCAATATTAAATCCAAGGATCGTATATTTACCAATAGATATCGCCTGTTTTTTTGTTTAAAGTAGCCTAACTATATTACCTACAAATGTGCAAGGTTAGTTTTCCCCACTGATACATACAAGCCGTGGAAAACAAAATTGAATGTATATGTATGGTATCAGGGCCCTATATTACAAAACAAAACATAAATGCTGAAAAAAAGTTGTAAACACACTTTCCTTTTGTGCAAAGTTGCGTAGATACATATGGAACTTGTCTGCAAAGTATGGACGATATAGAGTAAAATACCTGAGTACAGTTGATTTTACATGTCGATAAGAATTTTATCGCAGAAAAAGCAAAAGAAATTGCAAGTAAAATTTTGAGATAGAAATCTGGGTAAAATGTTTTAGTTACCACTATAATATCGTTCTCTGATACACAGTGTAAAAGAAAATGGAGCTGCCATAGTATATTTGGGTAACAATGATATTTTTTATTATTTTTTATCTCCCACATACCAAAAAAACACGTAAATAAGGAGGTTGGGGGGGGGGCCTTGGGGGGGTTTGGAGATATCAGATGGGGATTTTTTCTTTTCCCTTTCATTTTATTACACTGTAGGAAGTGTTATAGCCACAAACATAAAATATAAGTTTCGGTGGTGCAATATATGGGTTTGGGGGGGGGGGGGAGTTGAAGATGTAGGATGGTGTTTTTTACTCTTCACTTGCACTTTCCTACACTGTAGGAAGGATTTTAGCATTAAAAACAAATATATATGCTTTCCGGGTCCCAAAAGGTGTAGCCTCCCCTTAACTTTATTGTTTATTATATATTATTAATTGACCTTATGTTTTCCTTTTTCCTTCCCATCATCTTTCTGTTAGTTTTTGTTTATCATTTGCTTCTAATAACTGTTGTATATTCTTACATTATCTTTCAAATGTGGTCACTCTCCTTGTGAATCTGATTATCGCTCCGCACGATTTCTCCCCCCCCCCCCCCACCCCCCTGATTACTCTCTCACTCTGTCTATCCCTTTCTCTCTCTCTCTTTTTACATAACTGGATATTTGTATTTCCCATGTTACGTTTACTGAAATTTTACGATCATTGTTTTACCATTCCCTTGACGATGCAAAATCATATCGAATCGAAAGCTGAGGCAATTTTGTTTCAGCTTATTGGGAGCTCTTGTCTGTTCTCCCTTCCAGCTGCTTCCTATTTCGAGCCTTACAGAGGATACAAAGGAGGGCAAGCAACAACAGACATAATGGTAGAGGCAAGCAACAACAGACGTAACGGTCCTTACAAGGCTGCTTGTAAAAAATAAATACAAATAAAATAAAAAAGATTGCCACAGCCATCAACTGGAGGGTGTCAGCTCCAGAAAGACTGTGGTCAGAAAACAAAGTAATAGCACTATAATAGCAATTTTTTACTAATACGATCATGTTACTCGGGCACAAACGCAGTTAGTCGGGGGTTTACGGCGAGATATTTATCAAGGCGATATATAAATGTCCGGACTGTATGGCACTCTACAACATTTCTAGGCAATTTATTCCATTAGTTGACTACTTGGTTGGAAAAAAAAAGTGTTTCGCTTCATGTGACTTACTTGCATCCATGTTGTCATGTCCTTTGATAATTTTAAAAGCTTGGATTAGGTCCCCTTGTATTCTGCGTTTTTTTCAAGGTAAATAGGTTAAACCCTTTTAGTCGTTCCTCATATGGTTTATTTCTTAGTCGGGGAATAATTTTAGTTACTCTCTGTTGTACTCTCTCTAGTATTTCCTTTTTATAGTATGGCGACCAAAACTGGTCACATATTCCAAATGCGGACAAACCAATGAATTATATAAAGTGCGAATAACGTTTTCTGATTTATATTCAAAAAATGTCCCAATAAAACCAACAATTTTATTTGTTTTTTAACAACTTTGGCGCATTGTTGGGCAGGCTTTAAATCGCTTGTTATAGTTACTCCAAGATCTGTTTCTTTATTTACGTTCATTAGTTGGATTTCATTTATCGAATAATTAGGGATTTCATTTTTATTGCCAAGGTGAAGCACTTTGTATTTATCTATATTGAAATTCACCTGCCATGTTTGAGCCCAGTTTGATAGCTTGTCTAAATCATTCTGAATCTCTTGTATGTGTGATGGAGAATTTATTTGTTTGCAAGTTTTGTGTCATCAGCAAATTTGGAGATTATGCATGATAGTCCATCATCAATATCCTTATTATAAATAAGAAACAGAATGGGACCGAGAACTGAGCCTTGTGGTACTGGCTTGTAACATTTATCCAGTTTGACGCTTTGCCATTTATTACTACTCGTTGCTTTCGCTTGCTTAGCCAATCCTGAATCCAACGAAGGACAAGCCCATCGATACCGTGAGCTATAAGTTTTGCTATCAGTCTGTTGGGAGGCACTTTATCGAAAACTTTTTGAAAATCAAGGTAGACGATGTCAACTGCTTTATTTTCATCATATACATTTACGATATCGTGGAAATAGTCAAGGAGGTTAGTCAGACATGAGCGCTTATTTCGGAAACCATGTTGCATGTCCTGTATAAGGTTGTTAGTTTCTAGAAGGCATACCATTTTATTTCGGACTATTGTTTCGAGCAGCTTGCATATAATTGAGGTGAGGCTTATTTGGCGATAGTTTCCAGGCAGAGCTTTATTTCCTTTTCTAAAGATGGGTGTTACGTTAGCTAATTTCCATTCTTTGGGGACTTTATTGATTTGTATCGATTTGTTAGAGATGTGTTAGTGGTTCTGAGATTTCATCTTTTATTTCTTATTAAACTAGGTTTTTACTGGGGTTTATTGGTTTTAATAGGTAGGTTCTGCTTAACTGGAGAAGCCGAATTCGTATTAACACATGGACAGAAAGTAAATAGAGGATAGTTATAACAACACATACATTCATAATATGTGTATTTGCACAAGGATATTGCATAATGTGATACTAGAATAATAGTAATGAACAAAACATAAGACGCACAAACGAGGCTCCAATACTTCTTACTCGTAAGACTATTACTTCTGCTATATAATCTAGGTGATTATTATGGACTGTCTTCTAATCGAAGCATTACACTAAGTCTTGTCCTGTATTTATTATTAAGATAAGAATAGCACTTCCTTCAATTGAGGACTTACACTTGTGCTTATTGAGTTTAGGTATCAATATAAGGTATACGAACTGTTTCGTTTAATATGCGTAGCGTTAATCTTGAGGTAACGACTAATGAGGTTTATTTCTAGTTTATTCTATATAGTTATGCGTATGGTATTTAGTATTTACTTAATATCAGTATTATCAGAATTACATATTAGTACTTCCCTGATTTATTTGGGCGTCACTAGTACTTTATTTAGTTATTAAATTGCATAGAATCGTAGCATACACTTTCACTAGAATACTTCTTTATATAAAGTCGTGTCAATATTACTTTTCATTGTTGATCATTTATATTTCTTCTTCCTAAATACACTTAATATAGATCACTTCTCACAGTTGTTTCTCCTGTGGATTGCTAATACAGTATAATAATTTCACTTGATATTCGTAGAGTAGATACTTAAGTCTTCGGTAGATGCGTTGGCCGTGGTGATGATCCTGACGTGGCTAGTTGACAACAGATTTACTCGAACTCTTTAAGTTGGACCTTGAATACTATCTACCATATGCCAGTATATAGGTAAAATAGAATCGAGTTAGCGCAGGAGATAACTCACTGATGTGACGTCGACCAGCGTTGGCAGAATTGCCTCTCGTTAGCCACTAGCGCTCGCCAGGGACATCGAAATGGGCTACAGTTATCCGAGAATGTTGTTCTTTCTTTCCTAGTAATCGCATTGTCACAAACAGTCCAGTGGTGGTCTTTGTTTTCGTCTGTGACAACGGGTTATATTTTATATCAACAATAGTGATAATAGTACCAGCGTGGGAATGAGAAAGACTTTCAGAGCGAGGAGGTAGTGTCTGGGGCTGTGTCCTGTGGCGCCAGCTGTCTTGTGACGTCTCGGCCCGTGATTGGCCGACCATCGCGCCTTTGCGGGCTCCTGGGTAACTAACCTCCTCCATGAGGGTCCCCAGGAGCTGTCCTCGTCAGGACAGGCTTGGCGGGCGTGCTTCTAACATCCCCTTGCATACTCTCCCCCGATCACCACCTTTATCACTGTTTCTCTCACTCGATTCTATCTTTCCATACTCTAACCTTTATTAACTGCACAACACTCCCCTTGGGTTCTGAATACGGTTTCCATAGCCGGCCCATTGTATTGCATGCGCCGTCCTCAGAGATGTTTACATGTACTTAGAATAGGTTTGAGGGTTCTTAGTTAGTATAGGTTAAGAACTTTGTATGTCTCCATTATTGATTTAGTGTTTCTGCTCTTTTATTTAATGCTAGACTGGGATAAGGTAACTGTAGTCGTTGTCTCCGATGTGTGTACGGTTTACCTATAACTACACGACTTCGAATGGTCCTGTGGTAGTCTGGGTTGTCTTTTCGGTTGCGTCCTTTGCGAGTACAGCATTGTGTTGACTGAGGGTTTTGGCCTGTACCAGTTCCACACTTTGCTGCCTCTTTGCTTGTCTTTAGAGGGTCGCCAGGATATAACCAGATACTTGTGATCTGGATCTATCAAGAGAGCACCCTAGTCAATTAATGTAACTTAAAGGATGCAGTCTTAAGGACATCGCTAGGCTACGAGCCTGTCTTGCTCAACCCCAGTTCCTTACCTCGAGTATCCCAGCTAGACATTATTAATCGAGTAGACACTTGTTAGTATATAATATAAGCTCTTTGATATGTACGCATTATTATTCACAGCATTTATTAGTCTAGGTTGTTGCTGAGCCGCACAACCATAGCTGACTGTTTCGTTGATGAGGAATTACTTCTTTTAGTGTCGAGCATTGCTACCGTTGCGCATTTATAGTATTCTCGTGTCAGTTAACATTATATGTCCTATCTTTTAGTGTATTCAATTTACACGTGTGGTGTCCTGCCTCCTGCCTTTATATAGTTTAAGATACGAGCATCTTATGAGCATCAGACATTCTTCAGACGTTTCCAGGTCTATGCTGTAGGACTATACTTCACTTTCTTTCTGATAGAAGTGAAGAGTTTATTGTTGTTTAGAGTAACTGTATTGAAGCATCTTTTTATTGTATTAAATCTTGCAGTGATTTAATTGATCTTTCCATAGATTCCTTTTTATGCATTTTAACGTAACTTGCATCTTGTTTGTTATCAGGCTATACCAGTGTGGGTTAGCCTGAAGTAGAGTACATTTATGCCCAGTTAAGGATACCCCGCTATCGCAGATTAACTCTGGAGGGTATAGGTGTTTTTGTTCGCCTGCATATAAGTTCGAGGGTTTGGATCTAGCGTACCGTTGTTGCATAGTGCCCTTTTACTAGTCCAATCATTAAGTGCCCTTGTTTTATTCGTAGTCCCGGTCGTAACACTGACTACTCTGGTCTTTATAAAATTTTGATGCAGAACTTCCAGAGCCTTAATGTTGGTGTTAATATCGTGTGCAAATATGATTGTGTTTCAGCAAACACGTTATTCCATATTTTCAGGTGACCGTTATAAGAGTCTTCCAGAACTGTACACGAACTCTTGATGTTGGACTTTGAATGATACCTACAATATGCCAGTACATAGGTAAAGTAAAATCGAGTTAACACAGGAGAGAGCTCACTGACTACTCTGGTGTATAAGAGTTTTGATGCAGAACTTCCAGAGTCTTGAGGTTGGGTCTTAACACCTCCCTATCGGCTGGTTTTGTAACGCTACTACCTGCCAAGCGGGCAGATTTACCCTAAATGAGCTTCATTCCATGCTCTTTTTCATGCATAAATAAGAGCCAGAGCGTAATACAATTATGTATCCGTGAAAGGACGATAATTGGACTTGCCAATGACACCTGAACCATCCTTGTATGACCACGGGTTCTCTTGCAACGATGTTGCAATACGAAGGGAAAAACCCTAAAATATAGTAATTTCCTCTGTTTTTACCCTGTATCGCGGGACCAGGGAGGTGTGGTGGTGTCAGTGGCGGGACTATGTCCACGCTGAACGGTCAGAGACCGCCCGCGGTCCTCTCACCGCGTGGACTCTCTCTCATAGCCGATTATGTGCTCAAAATCGCATGCGACTTAAGGTGGGACCCGCTCTTTTGTCCTTGGTTCTCTATCCGACTTAAGGTGGGACCCGCTAATTAAGGGTTAAATTTCGTGTGTAAATATTCCAGTGCATCAACGCACGTTATCGAGCGAGCGTAAAATAGTTGTTTGTAATGAAACAAATCTTAACTACTCTGACCGTTGTAAGAGTCTTTCAGAACTGGGGGTTGATGGAGATATTGTGGCCTTTTCCAAGATATATCTATCTTGGAAGGACTCCCAGTTGAGTGCCGTTATGGGTAGACGGTTTCTCGCAGAGCCCTAGTTGGTCTATCCCGGATAAAGCGCTAACCATGGCAGCCTTCTTTATCCACAGTAGCGCCTCGGTTGGGGTAGGGAAGGATTTTATTTACAACCAGTAAAGTGTCTAATAAAGATTCCTTGTTGATACCCACAACAACAAAGATCTCTCTTGCAGTAGCTCAATAGGATACCAGTGCACCTAGATAGTAGGGGTGACCCAAATCTTCCAACTGTCTTACGTCCAGTGATAGTAAGAACAGTTTTCCAACTGAGTAATGATCTTAAAATTCCTTGCAGTGGTCATACCTTGTCTCACGGTCATGGCGGTGGTGTGGCTGTGCATTAGAAAGACACCTGGACATATGATGTTTATGGTGGTTTTTTCCTTGTGGCTTGGAGGTGTGGTGGGCAGAGAGGAAAAATGCTTGGTGGTGGTGGGCAGAGAGGAAAATGCTTGGTGGTGGTGAATGTTGGAAGAGTTGTCTTGCTCGTTATTGTACTGCTTTAATACCTTATGGCGAAAATTTGTCGGGTCCAGTGGATTATTGGATTTTAGTTTTGATATGGCATCAGAGATGTCTGTGTTTGAAATTTCAATGTTGCATACGGCATTGCAGTTGTTAATTTGAACTGGCGGAATATGGGGAACAGAGTTAATGTCCTCAGTAAACACCGACGCAAAAAAGTTATTAAGTGTTGCTCATTTGAGTTACATCATCAATCTGTTCCACTTTTTTGTCAAGTAGCGGGCCAATTATTTACATCTGATAACGCTATATAATTATTTTGGACTTGACTTGCTTAAATTTACAATGTGTTGCCAATAAAAAAAAAAAAATAATAATTATTGTATTTGCTTAACGTTGGAGATTGGTGAAATTATCCCTATGATTTTGACATTTGGTCCGGTAGAATGCTTGTTTTCCACCTTGCTTCTATTTCTTGGTTATAGGCTTGGCTTCGGCCTCGTTTGTGTACCGGTACTTTGATATTGATTATGCTAATCATATGTTTTTCACTTTGCTCTACTGTACACTCGGTTTAATTTCATCTGAAGATATCATTCCTTAGCAGCAAATTTCTCGAGACTTAATGGAAAAATATGAAACTAGTATGTCTCTGACCAAAGTCATAAAATGTGCACGATATTTCAGTACAAACTCTTCAAAATAACAGATATCTTGGTGGGTAGTTTTCAATTGACCCTACCAAGACTTCACCTGAGACCTCTGGTGGACGCTTCCGAACTAGCGCCAGAGCTACGACTGTCGACATCAACAATACCCAACAGTTAGGATATATACAGTTTATCTCGATTTGTTTGTGATTCTACATGTTTATATTTTAGATAAAGTGGTAGTGGTGGATAGAGTGGTAGTAGTAAATAAAGTGGTAGAGGTGGATAAAGTGGTAGTGGTAGATAAAGTGGTAGTGGTGGATAAAGTGCTAGTGGTAGATAAAGTAGTAGTGGTAAATACAGTGGTATTAGTAGATAAAGTGGTAGTGTTAGATAAAGTGGTAGTGGTGGATAAAGTGGTAGTGGTGGATAAAGTGGTATTAGTGGATAAAGTGGTAGTTTTGGATAAAGTGGTAGTGGTGGATAAAGTGGTAGTGGTGGATAAAGTGGTGATTGTGGATAAAGTGGTAGTGGTGGATAGTGTCGGGAATAGGGTAATGATCCCGACAGTTTTAGGTCCAATAGGACATTTGAATTTGGCGGTATGGTATCGTATCGCTTGTACGATTTCGGCTGGTTCTTTGTGTATTGTAGTTTATTCTTAACACCTTACGAGCGGCCTATGCGGTTTATTTATGTGTACCGCACAGCGGGGTGTTTTTAGCCAAAATAGGGCTGTTTACGTGATCATTTTCATGCCTAAATAAGACCCAGAACGTAAAACAAGTACCTATCCCTGAAAGGGCATAAACAGAGCTTTCGAATGACACCATAACGATCCTTGTATGATGGATAGTTTTCTTGCAATAACCGTGCAACACGAGTGCAAAAAGTAGGTAATTCGGTACTTTCAGTACATAATTGAGTATGTAGCGAGTGAGAGAGGGAGGAGGGAGCTGAGATTTGTGTCAGTAGGTTCGCCGCGGTGGTCTGGAGCAGTCATACGCTCGCTAGTCTCCTGCCACCACTTGTCTCTCTCTCTCAGCCACATTACGTGCTGAAATTGCCACTCGACCTATGTCGAGCGCCGCCACATAGTCCAGCTTTATTTAACTCGACTTATGTTGCTCGCCGCTAATTAAGGGTAAAGTATAAGTTAAATATTAACTGTAATGTATAAATATCTACATCAGCTCTAGATGTATCATGAAACCAAGTTATGGGTTATAATTATTATGAGCCGGCAGCCATATGTAATTTCGCGAAGCATTAGACGCCGACCCTTTAGTCTCTCAATCAACACCATACAACCAGCATCTCTCCCCCCCCCCCCCTCCCCCCCCCCCCGCTCTGACTCAACCCACAGTTCACCATGTGCTACAAATACTAATCTATAACAACAGTCCTACATCACCAGTCCTCTAAGCTAAGTTCATTGTATCGATATTGTATTATGTGAACATTCCTACATGTCATGCAATTGAATTAGCCGTTTGTGGCGGACTGGATTACACCCATCGACTACGTCGTTGGTAATTATATTATAACTATTTGTTGGGATATTTCATGTACCAGTGATATGCAATTTAACCTCTTTATCTAAATTCCCGACAAATAATGGTCCTTCGAACTCTAGTACTTACATTATTGCAGTAATAGTGTTATGTTTGCATCCGCTTTCGCTTGGTGTTACAAATGGTTGCCGCGCTAGAAGTTGGGCAGACTGCCCTTGCGTTTTTTTATGTTGCCTACGTTGCCTGGCTATCCCTGTGTTTTTTTGGTGGCGCCCCGTCACTGTTATAGTTTGGGGGAACTAGTTTCCCACTTTTTTCGACGTGGTGCTGCTTACCTTGTTTGGGGGTTTGCTGGGCTAGGTATGTGTGTGAGGGTGTCACGGTTTGCTACCATTTCTCGTGGTTTTTGTGGTTAGGCCTACTGAGTGTCTGTGGTTGTTTTGATGACACTGTTCGTGGTAGCCTACTTGGTGACTTTCAGTTTAGCCTTTAGGCTATATGAGACTCTTTTCTCAATTTTGCCGGTGGGGAGGGTTCTCATGTGACTCGTTTAATTAAATTTTATAGCCTAGTTGCCTAATTACGGTCATGGGGTTCGGTCTCTGTTGATTCCTAAGCGATTGACAGCCAACAGACCTCATGATTGTGGGATGGGCAGCTGGGCTAGGCCTAATACTTATTACTAGACCTAGTCATTTCTTTTCATTTACCCTTCTTTCTCTAGCCCTAGTTTGTTTCTGCTATTTGTCAATTTTGCTCAATTAATTCATCCTACTGCAGCTAGTAGCCTAATGACCGTTTCCAAATTGGGAGTGGCAATGCTATTGCCACATTTTTTAATTTAAATTAATTTGTGTAACTAGTTTGCTTTATAATTTAGATAGCTTAGATTCAGACCTTAACGATGACAGATTTAAAGAAACTTAAGATTCTGAAGGGAGGGATGAAGGAAAGTTTAAATAGGTGTTTAAGAGATCTTGATGAATTTTTATTAAGTGCCACGGCTGATCAAATTAAGGGTAAATTTGCTACTGTAACTAAATCGCTAGCCACTTACGATAATTATGCTCAGCAGGTATATGGTTTATTGATAATTACTGACGATGTGGAAGAAGAAATGTCAGCAGATATTGAGTACTTTGAGGACGTTAATACAGCCTTAGCCAGACTATCTTCCACACAAGAAACACACCCTGTTAAGGATACCGGTACACCAAAGGCGACTGGCTTTAACCTGCCGAAACTTACTTTGCCTACCTTTTCCGGGGATTCGGCTACCTGGACTGGATTTTGGGATATCTTTGAGTGTTCCGTCCATCAGAATAAAACACTCACATCCATCCAAAGGTTCACATATCTCCGTGGCCAATTGAAAGGGGAGGCATTGAAGTTGATCGATGGGTACAAACTAGAAGCTACAAGCTACGAGTCTGCAGTGGAGTTGCTGAAGAGAACTTACGGGAGAGAGGAAGTCATCAAGACTGCATTAATTACTAAATTCTTCACTCTAGATCCTCCATCCTATGATGTGACGGACCTAAAGGAGTACTATGCCTCCTTTAAGAGCCTCCTCCGATCTATGGAGACAATGGCCATCACCAAGGAGGAGATATTTAGTGTAAGTATCTTGAACAAGATACCCTCTCCCCTAAAGGAAATCGTAAGACGACAACTAAGCGACTCTCCACTAAACTTGGAAGCGTTGGTGCAGGTGTACCAGACTGAAGTCTTCAATGTGGAGAGTACTGGACACTACCGACAAGTGGAGATGTCGCCATCTACTGCAGCTTTCCCGGTACAGACTTCTCCTAAACAGAAAAGGCCAATATCATTAGGTTGCAAGTTGTGCAGTGTCCACGGTCATCTGTGGTACCAGTGTCCTAAGTATCCTAAGGCTACACAGAAGATTGGCAAGGCTAAATCGCTTAAGTTATGTTCCAGCTGTCTGGCAAGAGACCACTTCAACAGTACTTGCACCAATTCTTACATCAAACCTTGTAAGTATTGCAAGGGGAAACATTGGTTTTCCCTTTGCACCCAGTCTGATCGGCACAACGGCAAAGAAAAGGGGAGAACCCCCAAAGAGTCACATGAGAAACGTAAGAGCGAGGGTGATAAAGTATCTGCCATGTCCATTGCTTCTCGAGAATGTCAATTGCATCCTACTATGATGCTGCCAGTAGTGGGGAGTAATAATAATACTATAATGACGCGCACCTTACTTGACCAGTGCTCACAGAGGTCATTCGTTCTGCGGTCATCATTACCCCAGCTCAAGTGTACCAGCAAGGGTCAAGAGAATTTGCGTCTCGATGGTTTCACTGGTGAAGTAGATTCCAGTGACTATGATATAGTGGAGATTTCCTATGTTTATAGAAGAAAGGTATGTCCCATCAAGGCTGTTGTGGTCGACACACTACCCAGTTTCTATATAGCATCAGAGATTCAACCACATTTGAAATATCTCAGAAGCAAGGGTTATAAACTGGCTGATGATCAACTCTCTGCTAACAATGGTATTATGTTACTGGTCGGAGCTGATTATTACTACGACCTGGTTCACCCTGGATATCGGCGGGTAGATAAGCTAATAATGCTCCCCACGATCCAAGGGTATGCCATTTCTGGATCCTATGCCACTTCCTCTCAAGACACACAGGTGGAGGTGGTTACGGTCCTCAAGGTAGCAGTAAGCCCCATAGATAAATATATTAGGCCAAATGTGCCTGATAATACATGTACTGATATAGATAAGCTATGGGACTTGGACAATATTGGAATTGACCCACATGAACTTGATCGGCAGTCCAAGCTAGCGTTAAGCTCGTATGAAGAGACTGTAACGTATGACTCTGGCAGGGGTCAGTATGTGGTAAGGCTCCCTTGGAATGATAACAAGAGTAAATTACCTACTAATCTCCATCTTGCACATGGTAGGTTACGTGGCCTTCAGAAGCAGTTTGTCAAGGATCCAAATTATTGCGAGACTTATGCGGCAGTTTTAAACGAGCAGGTACAACGTGGATTTGTGGAGAGAGTAGATCTCAGTGAGTATGGGGATAACATCCATTTCCTTGCTCACCATGGGATTAAAAAGGACAGTTCCACCACTCCTGTTCGTATTGTGTATGACTGCTCTGCTAAATCCAGTGATCGGAGCGCTCCTATAGCCTGAATGATTGTCTGTACACGGGTACGTCCCTGGTCTCTGATCTCGCGCAAATTATGTTGCGCTTCAGATGTCATAAGTTTGCATGGGTCGCCGATATTGAGAAGGCCTTCCTAATGCTTCTACTCCATCGTGAAGACAGGGACTCGACAAGATTTTTATGGCCACGGGACCCACTGGATCTAGATTCAGAGTATCTGGTCTACAGGTTCAGAGTCGTCTTATTCGGGGCGACCTGTTCCCAGTTCCTTCTCAACGCTACTATCTTGCGACATCTTGAGGAGGCTGGACTAGATCCTGACTTCAAGAATGAGATCAAGCAGGGGATCTATGTGGACAATCTTCAAGGCACTGGAGACAATGAAGATTTATTGCTCAAGAGATGCTTGGAGATCCGCGATATATTTGCCAAGGCTCATTTATACTTGAGAGAATGGGCAACTAATAGTGATCTTTTGAAAGGTCAATTTGGTTCTGACGGTGTAGCTACTGAGAATATTGAGGTGAAGTTTTTAGGCCACAAATGGGACCCTACCACAGATTGTATATCCTTCTGTCACACCCCATGCGGCAGTGAGCTTATGACCAAGCGAAACTGCTTAAGCTTGTCAGCGAGGTTGTTTGATCCCCTAGGTTTTTTGCTGCCTGTAACTATCCGTGCTCGTATGTTTTTTACAGCATCTGTGGCAGCTAAAACTAGATTGGGACACGCCCCTCCCGACTGAGTTACAAGATACTTGGCGGTTGATTCGGGCGGACCTTTCCACATGTTGCAAGGTCCAACTTAATGGTCAGGTTATTAGTGGTCAACAGGTGGATCTACATGCCTTTTCTGATGCTAGTCATAGTGCATACGGTACTGCCATATACATATGCAATGGTAGTGAAGCGACACTGGCTATAGCGAAGGCCAAAGTAGCCCCTATAAAGAAGATTACAGTTCCTAAATTAGAACTTACTGCATTGCTTCTGTCTGCTCGTCTAATAAAGTTTACACTGGATGCTTATACAGACATACTACAGATGAATAACGTCTATGTCTGGAGCGACAGTCAAATAGTGCTTTCATGGGTACACAGCCAGAAAGTGTTACCTGTTTATGTTTCTAATCGCACTAATGAGATACATAACTTAGTTCCTACAGCTAAATTTCGCTATGTGAGCACCAGGGATAACCCCAGTGACATAATTTCCCGGGGGATCTCGGCGCAACAGTTTATGTCGTCCTCTATTTGGTGGCATGGACCTCCATGGCTTATATCTCCAACTGAATGGCCTCAGGATATCAGGGAATGCATGTCTGATCCTTCAAGTCGGCCCGAAGATGATGTGTTAAGTAGTTCGAATGTGAGTACTACACATCAGGATAACAAGTTGGTAGAGTGGGAACGTTACGACAGCTATGATCAAGTAATACGGTTATTTGCATGGATATACCGTTGAATTGAGATCAGCAGAAGCGAAACTAATATGTTTAGTACAAAGGGAATCTTATCCTACTGAACATCAAATCCTGAGCAAGGAGTCAAAGGCCAAACCCTCTAACTTAATGAGGCAACTAGGATTATATATGGAAGGAGGCATTATTAAGTGTAGAGGCAGGATACAAAAGGCGGACATTATTGATTCTGCGAAATATCCTGTCCTCCTTAGCTCCTCTCATTTGATTACCAAACTGTTGATTCGCCAATGCCATAGGACTTGCCTACATTTTGGCGTAAATTATGTTCTGGCGTATATGCGACAACGTTGGTGGATCCCTAAGATGCGACAAGTAATTAAAGGGATCCACAATAGCTGTACTATCTGTAAAAGATTACAGGGTAAGCCTTACTCCCCAGTTGATCTACCTCCCTTGCCTGAGTTCAGGGTACAAAGGACTGAACCATTTCAGGTAACCGGGGTAGACTACACCAGAGCGATTCATGTTAGAGAATCGCCCGGTAATATCATAAAGGTATATACCGTTCTATTCACATGTGCGGTAACCAGAGCGATTCATATTGAATTGATTGACGACCTATCCAGTGAGGGTTTTTTGCATACTCTAAGACGCTTTGCAGGCCGCAATGGTTTCCCTCAAATTATTATGAGCGATAATGCGACTTGTTTTGTCGGGGCCTCTAAATATCTCCAGAGTTTAATGGATGACCCGCAGGTTGTGGCTACCCTCACTGGAAAGGGTTGTCAGTGGAGATTTATACCAGCACGTGCACCATGGTTCGGGGCGATTTGGGAGAGAACAATCGGTATCGTCAAATCTGCCATGAAGAAGGTATTAGGAAGGGCACTGGTGACCAGACGGGAGTTGCAAACCATCTTAATAGAAATTGAGATGTCAGTCAACGACAGGCCCTTGACCTATACCTCGGCAGATGTTGATGACCTCTTACCCATTTCGCCTTCTATGCTAACATGTGGACGAACCCTTAATACCTTTCCTAGATCGTCCGTAAATGACGAAGATCTGCATGACTCTAAGTTCGGCAATGCTGACGCCACACGTCGTCGCTTCCAGTATGTAAACAAGGTGTCTGACGATCTATGGAATCGGTGGACCCAAGAATATTTGCTGGCTCTTCGCGAGCGTCACTCTAATAAGATCAAAGGGACGAATCAACGATGGCCTCGCATCGGGGATATCGTCCTGATTCATGATGAGCGTCCTAGGTTATTTTGGAAGCTTGGGAGGATTATCGATTTGTTCCAGAGCATTGATGGTCTTATAAGGGTTGCTAGAATACGAACTTCGACTGGGGTTACTACTCGCCCAGTCGTAAGGTTATATTCCTTGGAGCAGAATGTAGAACTGCCGGATGATCCTGGCATCTCTACTGATACCCCTCCGCGGGAGAGTGCTGGTGACAGTCCTCCTCAAGGTGGGGCAGCTGATGATGAGAAGGATGATCCTCCTCAGGCTTCATGTGGCACACGTCCCAAAAGGAGGGCGGGTATGAGTTCCGTGGATCTTTGGAGATCAAAGATCAAACCAGGTGATCTTTGACTTCGATGTCCTTTTTTTTTTGTTCTCTGTATATAGCTCCTGTATATCATTTTTGGTGGCGGGCAATATGTCGGGAATAGGGTAATGATCCCCACAGTTTTAGGTCCAATAGGACATATGAATTTGGCGGTATCGTATCGCTTGTACGATTTCGGCTGGTTCTTTGTGTATTGTAGTTTATTCTTAAGTATAAGTTAAATATTAACTGTAATGTATAAATATCTACATCAGCTCTAGATGTATCATGAAACCAAGTTATGGGTTATAATTATTATGAGCCGGCAGCCATATGTAATTTCGCGAAGCGATCGGACGCGGCCCTTTAGTCTCTCAATCAACACCATACAGCCAACATCTCCCCCCCCCCCCCCCCTGGCTCTGACTCAACCCACAGTTCACCATGTGCTACAAATACTAATCTATAACAACAGTCCTACATCACCAGTCCTCTAAGCTAAGTTCATTGTATTGATATTGTATTATGTGAACATTCCTACATATCATGCAATTGAATTAGCCGTGTGTGGGGGACTGGATTACACCCATTGTTGGTAATTATATTTTAACTATTTGTTGGGATATTTCATGTACCAGTGATATGCAATTTAACATCTTTATCTAAATTCCCAACGGATAGAGTGGTAGTGGTAGATAAAGCCTTAGTGGTGGATAAAGTGGTATTGGTAGATAAAGTGGTAGTGGTGGATAAATTGGTAGTGATGGGTAAAGTGGTAGTGGATGATAAAGTGGTAGTGGTGGATAAAGTGGTACTGGTAGATTCAGTGGTAGCGGTGGATAAAGTGGTATTGGTAGATCAAGTTGTAGTGGTGGATAAAGTGGTAGTGGTGGATAAACTGGTATTAGTAGATAGAGTGGTAGTGTTAGATAAAGTGGTATTAGTAGATAAAGTGGTAGTGTTAGATAGAGTGGTATTGGTGGATAACGTAGTACTAGATAAAGTGGTAGTTTTGGATAAAGTGGTAGTGGTGGATAAAGTGATAGTTAGATAAAGTGGTAGTGTTAGATACAGTGATAGTGGTGGATAAAGTGATAGTGGTAGATAAATCGGTTGTGTTAGATAAAGTGGTAGTGGTGGATAAAGTGGTAGTGGTATTTAAATTAGTAGTAGTAGTAGATAAAGTGGTAGTGTTAGATAAAGCGATAGTGGTGGATTTAGTGGTAGTAGTGGATAAAGCGGTAGTTTTGGATAAAGAGTTGGTTGTGGATAAAGTGGTAGCTGTGGATAAAGTGGTAGTGTTAGATAAAGTGGTAGTGGTAGACCAAAGTATGTATCATCTACAGACATTTACAGGCACTTGTTACAGGTAGCTTTGCCTTGTTTCTCCTCCATACATATAAAAACAAAACTAATATATATTTTACGTTTCCTCCTTATATCCTTCTCTTCCTCCATATACTGATTTTAATCCTTCAATCTTTCAAATTACAGTGAAATACACAGGTAAACAAACAACAGCACTTTTATTGATTATCACAAGGCTATTTGTGGCTAATCAAATCCACTTCTCACCACCTGCCCCTTAATTTATTTTTGTCCATAGTTCCTCCCTCTCCTCCTCCTCCTTATCCCTTTTCTCATTTTCTTTATTTATTCTTTTCCTTCATCTCTTCCTCATAATCACTCCTCAATTATCTCTTGTGTACTTGTTCTTCCTTCCACCTTCCTCTCACCCCAACCAGTCTTGTACTGGGAGAATTACACAAACACCCTCACAGTATTCACCATCTTATATACCACCCACTATCACATATTGATATACAGAAGTTGACCAGAATAATGTGGCATAAACGTACCGTAATAATTGGTATTGTATGTTGGGATAATGCAACTGTTGACAAATTGAGGTCTCCAACATGGTATTGGAACTTGAAAACTGTTGTAAACTCTCTCTCTCTCTCTCTCTCTCTCTCTCTCTCTCTCTCTCTCTCTCTCTCTGATATAGGTCGCGGGGGGACAATATCGGTGACGTACTATCTGATATACGACACATCGGACAACTTGCGACACATCAGTGGGAGGGGTGAGGTATTTGGAAGGATTACGAATTGGTTTGGAAAGTGTTGCGGTATTATGAGGAAGGGGAATTTGTAGTAACAGTACGCCTATGTGTGTTGGAAAGTGGGGGATGGGGGGAATTGAAGGTAAAGTGGACTGATGTAAAGAGGTAAGAATATCGTCAGTATGAGTGTGCGAGTGATCTCAGTAATGTAAGGAGGACCAGGTAAGAACATCGAGAGTATGAGTTTGTGAGTGATGTCAGTAATGTGAGGAGGAACAGGAATGAGTATCGTCCGTATGAGTGTGTGAGTGATGTCAGTAATGTGAGGAGGACCAGCTAAGAATATCGTCAGTATGAGTTTGTGAGTGATGTCAGTAATGTGAGGAGGACCAGGTAAGAGTATCGTCAGTATGAGTTTGAGAGTGATGTCAGTATGAGTTTGTGAGTGATGTCAGTAATGTGAGGAGGGCCAGGTAAGAGTATCGTCAGTATGAGTTTGAGAGTGATGTCAGTATGAGTTTGTGAGTGATGTCAGTAATGTGAGGAGGACCAGGTAAGAGTATCGTCAGTATGAGTGTGGGAGTGATGTCAGAAATGTGAGGAGGACCAGGTAAGAGTATCGTCAGTATGAGTGTGTGAGTGATGTCAGTAATGTGAGGAGGACCAGGTAAGAGTATCGGCAGTATGAGTGTGTGAGTGATGTGAGTAATGTGAGGAGGACCAGGTAAGAGTATTGCCAGTATGAGTGTGTGAGTGATGTGAGTAATGTGAGGAGGACCAGGTAAGAGTATCGTCAGTGTGAGTTATGTCAGTAATGTGAGGAGGACCAGGTAAGAGTATCGTCAGTATGAGTGTGTGAGTGATGTGAGTAATGTGAGGAGGACCAGGTTAGAGTATTGCCAGTATGAGTGTGTGAGTGATGTCAGTAATGTGAGGAGGACCAGGTAAGAGTATCGTCAGTATGGGTGTGTGAGTGATGTCAGTAATGTGAAGAGGACCAGGTAAGAGTATCGTCAGTATGAGTGTGTGAGTGATGTGAGAAATTTGAGGAGGACCAGGTAAGAGTATTGTTAGTATGAGTGTGTGAGTGATGTGGGTAATGTGAGGAGGACCAGGTAAGAGTATTGTCAGTATGAGTGTGTGAGTGATGACAGTAATGTGAGGAGTACCAGGTAAGAGTATCGTCAGTATGAGTGTGTGAGTGATGTGAGTAATGTGAGGAGGACCAGGTAAGAGTATTGCCAGTATGAATGTGTGAGTGATGTGAGTAATGTGAGGAGGACCAGGTAAGAGTATTGTCAGTATGAGTGTGTGAGTAATGTGAGTACTGTGAGGAGGACCAGGTAAGAGTATTGCCAGTATGAGTGTGTGAGTGATGTCAGTAATGTGAGGAGGACTAGGTAAGAGTATCGTCAGTATGAGTGTGTGAGTTATGTCAGTAATGTGAAGACCAGGTAAGAGTATCGTCATAATGAGTGTGTGAGTGATGTCAGTAATGTGAGGACCAGGTAAGAGTATCGTCAGTATGTTGTGTCATGATGGTTGTGATAGTTAGTCTTTGTTAAGGTATGATTGACAGCTGAACAGGTGTGTATGTGTGTGTGTGTGTGTGAGAGACAGAGACCAACGCGCGTCAGCACCATGCCGTAAAATGTGTACAAAAAGGAGTTTCAAGGAAATTAAATATATATTTTTAGTAAATTATTAGTGACTTGAATGTATCATAACTGTATTGGAATTAGGAAGTTGTTTTAGAATGACTAGTTTGGTTGACACCTCACATACGGTATTAAAGTGAGCTTCATTGCAATAGTAAATTTTAAGCTATATAAGGTTACTGGTCAAGATATCTTTCCTAATTATATTGAATAGAGAATATACTATTATTACCACAATACCACTGCACTATAGTCCACACCACCACCACCAACACCAACTATACCGTCCACCACCATCCATCCCTCGAGTCTTTTGGTGTACCAGAATTAACGGGTTGTTGTTGTTGTTGTTGTTTGTTCCCCAAGCTGCCTGGACGAACAGCCCCAAGGCCCCGAGCAAGGCCAAGGCCATTATTTACCACCGGTTTGATGAATACCAGTTTAGATAATCTCGGAACCCTCAAATGTATGACGGAATTAATCGTCCCCCCCTCCCCTGATCTATTTATGTAAACATAAATTACGACTGTGTGTAAGTCTGTGTACATCATGTAGTAATTACAATGTGTGTGTGTATGTAAGCTGCAGGTCGTGATCAGCGACTGTGTAACATATTGTTTTAACGTGATCTAGAGAGCTGGAGTGAAACTATCAGCACTACATTTATATACCGGTAGAATATATTTTGGGTATGTAAATCTTACAATTATCTGCATGTTCAACTAGTCAATATAAATAATAAATAGCAACCCCACACTATTATCGTTTAATTTATGATATAGATTGTTTGAAAGAAAGACAGTCAGACAGAGAGAGAGAGAGAGAGAGAGAGATTTAATATGAGAATATGTGTTTTGAGGGTCATGATGAAAAAAGGTGAAGTGGAGGGAGAAAAACAGCAGCATTGAGGAAGGACTTTGCTACCGAAAATTCTCAGGATTTTTGTCGTGGTTGGTCCTGACCTTCATCACTTCAATACAATAGGTCGGAATTTGCAATTATCTTGTGTAAGTTTGTACTATATTCACCTACCGGTATTAAAATTATACATTATTGTATATATATATATATATATATACCGTATATATATATATATATATATATAATATACAGTGTATATATACAGTATATATATATATATATATATATATATATATATATATATATATATATATATATGTTATATTATATATGTGTATATATATATATATATATATATATACTGTATATACATATATACAGTACATATATATATATATATATATATATATATATATAGCTTAGGAAGAACCTCACTTAGTCAGAGGGTTAACCCCTTCAGCACGATGACACCTTTTTACTTTTGATTCTGGCTAAGATTTTAAGCAGTTAATAAAGTACCTGTGTTATTCGAAATGTGTATTGAGTTGGTATGTACCCTTTTGAGTTCGATTATAAGCTAAAGAAAATCATGTGATAGTAACTAGAATATAAAACTTAGGTCATCGTGGTGAAAGTGTTAATGGTCCGCTGCAGGAATGTTTTATACCCAAGTGGACAACTATTGTATTATTGTATTCATGAAACATTGTTGTTGAAAGATAATATAGCCGGAGGTGATAGGAATGTATTACTTTATCTGGCCGCCATCAAGGGTAATTTTGTAGCAATGTGAGAAGCAAATGTTGTTACCCACATTTAACCCTGTCCGTCATATAAAATTAACTTGCTTACGGGTTGGCGGAGCGCCCGGTATTTCCCCAACCACACTCTTTCTGACACTGAGGGACCGGTAGAAGTCGGAGGAATTTGGGGTTGCCACCAACCGACAGATTATGATCTAACTTACCTAACTTACTGAGCTCAATATGACGCAATTTTGCGTCATAAACTTATTATTGAGCTATTTCACTAAGTTCATATGACGCGATCACGTCATATGATACTTTTGGGCAACACCGCCATATGACGCGATTGCGTCATATATGACGGAGGGGGTTAACAAACTTATATACAATTGTGTATTCTCTCTCATACATCTTTAACCCTTAAAGATCGGGGCCTGACTTAAGTCCAAATAGAAAAATTTGGACTATGTGGCGGGGCCAGCCTTAAGTCCGAGTGCAATTTTGGCTTAATATTGGCTCTGAGAGAGAGACGAGTGACTGGAAGAGCATGGGTTACCTCATGACCGCTCGCCACGGCCGCCGTGGACCTACTGAGATTTACTCCACTTACATCCACCCTCACTCCCTCGCTACATACGTAATTATATAAAGAAATAACCGTATTTTAGCAATTTTGCCCTTCGGTTGCACGATCGTTGCAAGACAACCAGTGATCGTAGAAGGATGGTTCGGGTGTCATTGGCAAGCTCAATTTATGCCCTTTCAGGGATACATACTTGTATTACGCTCTGGGTCTTGTTTATGCATGAAAATGAGCACGGAAACAACCCCATTTATGGTAAAAAAAAAATGCTGTGTGGCACGGTCAAATATACCTCGTAAGGTGTTAATGTATAAACAAATCCTGTAGAGGCTCGTATTATATCACTCAACATCACGGGAATAGGTTTCATATGCCTACTCCTGTACAGTTATTATATATTTCAATAATGACATAGAGTTCTATATAAGGATAACAAGCAAAAAACTCCATTATTTAAGAGAGTTGAAGCAATTTAGAAACAAAGGTAGAAATAAACAAAACAATGCAAATAGTATAATTCATTATTTCGTGTTTTAAGGCATTTATTAACAAATGTTCTCATATATTATACAGAGCCATGGAAATAATGACTCTGGTGATATAGCACCCAGCTAGGGTACGCCTCACAATCCAGTCATAAATTTCAAGACACCCGCTAAGTTTCAAGCCGTCTTAGTTTTACGGCCGCAAGTTACTGGTGGGATCTACGGTGAGTGTCGGCTTAGTCTCCGGGTTTATTGTGGGTGTGCCATGGGAGGATTGTTGGGATTTTTAGTGTCGCAGCAAATGTTCATACAGTTATTGCCTGTGTTCACTGCACATTAGACTGAAACTTATCATGGGGAATAATTTCACATAGAGCATAACACTTTCGAAATACTAGAACATTGAGCATAATAGATATACCAGCATCTAGTTAATCTTACCAATTATATATTAATTCCATCTACTGTAAACAATCTCCAGCAAATATCTGAACCCGTCAAAATCCAATTGGTCTCTCAGCCTGTCAGCTACCAGTTCTGGGCTCAGTGTTGAGGTCGTGTTGGTGGTTCCATGGTGGTGGTGGTGGTGGATAGGTTATGGGGTGCATTTTTTTTTTCTATGTGAATGAGGGAGACACAAGGCATAACTGACTGCAGCGAGTGCCTCCCCCAGATTTCAAAGAGTGACAGGGCCGAAATCAAGGGACGTTCGAGCTAAAATGCCTGGACACATGGAGATTGCAGCAATTTAAGTCATAGGAAGAGGGAAAGACTGATTCTGGGAGAGAGTTCCAGAGCTCAGCAGTTGAATAGAAGAAAGTCTGAGAATAGCGTTTCACTCATGGGTTGGAGAGTTGCACAGTGTAGGGGTGGGATTGTGTTGCAAGGCGGGTACTACGTACCCTACGTAGAGGAGGTGGTATACACTGGGAAAGCTCCGAGGAACACTGATTATTGTAGTAGCGATAGAATAGTAAGAGAGATGGAACATTGCGGCGAAGAGAGAGAGATTGCAGAGAATTGGTGAGTGGACGGGATTTAATGATACGAAAGGCTTTCCTTTCTACTTTATCTAGGAGTGCGGTGTGAGAGGATCCTCCCCACACATGTGAACAATACTCAATACAAGGACGCCCTGTGCCCCTGTACAGAGCAAGAAGATGCGCAGGGGTAAAGAACCCCTTGAGGCGGTTGAGCACACCCAGCTTCTGGGAGGCTGCCTTAGCGAGACTGGTAATATGGTCCTTCCAAGTGAGAGCAGAAGAAAAAGAGACACCGAGAACATTGAGAGAAGATGAAGGGTTGATTGTTGTATTATTGAAGAATAAGGGATAGTCCTCTGGAGGTTCCTGACGGGTAGTAAGATAGACAAATTGAGTTTTGGAAGCATTAAATGCAACATGGTTTTCTCTACCCCAATTGGAAATAGTAGCTAGATCAGCAGATAAGAATTTTATGGCTTTGTTACGTTTACTTTTGAGGGACTGCTGGCTGGGGCGTTATGGAAAACTAATTGAGTGGTGTAAGGTAGAGTCATCTGCATATGAATGGAAGGGACTAGATGTACAGTTGAGAAGATCATCTATGAAAATTAGAAAGAGAATAGGAGATAGGACAAACCCTGAGGAACACCGGAGTTGATAGGATGAGGAAATGAGCGATGGCCGTCCACAACCGCAGCTATGGAACAGCCGGAAAGGAAATTAGAGACAAAGGCACAGATGGAGGGACAGAAACCGAAGGAGGGCAGTTTGGAAATTAAAGATTTGTGCCAGACTCTATCGAAGGCCTTCGATATGTCTAGTGCAACAGAAAAAGTCTCACCGTAGTCCCGAAAGTTGGATGACCAAGAGTTAGTAAGATATGAAAGAAGATCACCAGTAGAGCGACCCCTAAGGAAGCCATACTGGCAATCTGAGATAAGATTATGAGAAGAGAAATGCTTAAGAAATTTAGAAGCAAGAATAGTTTAAAAAACTTTAGAGATACAAGAGATGAGAGCAATTGGATGATAGTTGGAGGGTTGAGAGCGGTCACCCTTCTTTGGGACAGATTGAATGAGAGCAAACTTCCAGCAAGAAGGAAAGATGTTAGAGGAGAGACAGAGACGAACGAGTTTGCTTAGGCAGGGGGTCAGCACGGAAGCACAGTTTTTAAGAACAGGAGGAACACGGTCCGGACCGTACGCCTTCTTAGTATTAAGCCCAGAGAGGGTAGAAAGTACATCTTAACTCCTGCAGACATATTATGTTCCAGTAAGTCTACGGAGGCGGGAGCCCGGTATCCTTGCCACCGCCTCGCACTACACTCACAACAACACTGCGGCCGTTAGAATTATCAGAGGTGGCTGAGGTTGCCACCAACGGTTTTATCGTAAGCTAACTTATCGGGCTTACTGAGCTCCATATGACGCTAGAGCGTCATATAACTTATTCGAGAGCCATGAAGATAAGTCCATATGACGCACTAGCGTCATATGCGTTTTTGGCGCACTCGGCCATATGACGCGGTAGCGTCATATATGTCTGAAGGAGTTAAGAAGAGATTAGGATATTAGGCATAAGTAGGAGAGAGGGGGGTGGAGACGAAGGAATAGCACCGGAATCATCCAAGTTAGAGTTTCTGGCAAAAGTTTAAGCAAAGAGTTCAGCTTTTTCAGAGGAACAAGTGATGGTTGTGCCATCAGACTGGAAAAGGGGAGGGAAAGATGAGGAAGAAAAGTTGTTGGAGAGGTTTTTGGCTAGATGCCAGAAAGCTTGGGAAGAGCTAGAGTTGGATAGTTCAGTGCATTTATTATTGATGAAAGAGTGCTTGGTAAGTCGAAGAACAGATTTGGCTTGATTCAGGGCAGAAACAGGAAGAATGAGATTCTTGAGTTTTAAGGCGTCGGTACCGTTTGAATGCTTCCTCCTTGTTGTGGACAGCAGTAGAACAAGCGTGAGTAAACCAAGATTTTTTGGCATTAGACCGAGAGAAAAAAAATGGAATGTACGCTTCCATGCCCGAGAGGATTACCTAGGTAATGCGTTCAACACTCTCTGAGGGTCCTCGGCCACGGAAGCAGAAGTCATTCCATGGGAAATCAAAGAAGTACTGCCGGAGAGCCTCCTAGTCGGCAGCGCCAAAGTGCCACAAGCGCCGCCGGCTGGTAGGATCGGATGGCCGTACTGAAAAGATAGGACAGGTGAGGGAGATAAGTTTATGATCGGAGGAGCCCAAAGGAGAGAAAAGATTGACAGTATAAGAGGAAGGGTTAGAAGTCAGAAATTAGTCAAGAATGTTGGGCCGATTTCTGAAGCGATCCGGGATATGGGTGGGTTGCTGGACCATCTGCTCTAGGTCATTTATGTTAGAAAAGACGTAGGCTTGTTTACCAGGTTGGTCAGTAGAGTGAGAGGAGAGCCATTGGCGGTGGTGAACGTTGAAATCTCCTAAGATGGAAATTTCAGAGAAGGGAGAGATAGATAGAATGTGTTCCACTTTAGAGTTTAGATAGTCGATGAATTTGGGAAAGTCGGTAGTTAGGGGAAAGATAGAAAGCACAGACATATTTAGTATGAGAATGACAGGATAGTTTGAGCCATAAAGTTGAGAATTCAGAGGAGTCGAAATCGGGAACACGAGAGCAAGTGAGTTTGTTGTGCACGTATGCACAACATCCGCCTTTGGCTTTGAAACTAGGATAGAGAAAGTAGGAGGATACAGAGAAGGGGCTGCTGGAAGTTGTTTCGGATACCTGGGTTTCGGTGAGGAAAAGAAGATCAGGTTTGGAGGAGGAGAGATGGAGTTTAGGCTGTGCTTGATGGTTGGACCAATATGTACATTTGGTAACATAATTCCAACAGACTTAATCGATTTAAGTATAATTATCCTATAATTATCAAATTTAACCTACCCTAGACTGTTCTGACTGATCACAAGCAAACCAAGCCAAAGTTATCTTAATTCCAAATTAAATTGATATACAGTACATACAGTATATTTACCCACACAATCCGCATGTCTGTGAAGACATGACTACGAACAAGCCAGTTGCAAATTACACCTGTCTCGTTGTCTCAATCCCAATCTGGAATTACACCTTTTGACTTTATCGTGTTGGGAAATCAAATAATTATACTGTACAGCTTACAAGTCTATAATTATCCAAAGTAGAGTTGGAACATGAACAAACATATCATTGTCAAGTATTTCCTATATTTCAAATTGTATGTTTCGCAAGTTGTTTTATTTATTACAATAATTATGCCCAGCACTGTTAATAGAACAGTGAAGATCAAACAGGACACAGATCCAGCTATACAACAGGTATTATGTAAATTAAACACAATAACTGTTCCTCTTAATTAATGACTTCGCTTTTCAAATATATAACGCTAATGATTGCTATAAATTGCATAATCCACGTGGAAAGCGAGTGCAGGTAAAATTATGTATTTGAGTACATTATGATAATCTTATCGCAATAAATACATCCACAATTGTATGAGTAATTATATAGTTTAAATTAATCAACTCTGCGAAGCAGAGTGGTATCTCGCACAAAGATCCCGCCCGTATACCGTGCACCACCAGTCAGCTTGTCTGTCGTCGTCGTCGTCCGTGTGTCTGTTCGGAAACTCCTCCTAGACCGTTTGATGAATTTTCACCAAATTTCACTGGTATATCCATTTGGTCATTTATTTTAAAGGTTAAGGTCAAAGGTCAAGGTTTAAAATATGGTCAATATTCTATATTTTTTAGTTTGTACTCAAATGTCCTCATTTTCACTATACAAGTTACTGCTAATTATGGTATCGTATTTACCAAATTTTAGGTAAATATCCTAAAGGGCAAGGTCAAGGTCAAAGGTCAAATTAAGTTTTCCACTAGTATTTGTTATACTAACTTTTAGATTTTCACAAGGCTTACCATGTATATTCGGAATACCTGGGCCAAGGTCATATAAGAAACTATACAACTCCATATGAAAGGTCAAGGTCAAAGATCAACTTTTACTATATATTTTTAGTTTTTACTCAAATGTATTCATTTTCACTATACAAGTTACTGGTAATCTTAATATTATATTACCCAAATTTTATATAAATATTCTAAAGGGTAAGGTCAAAGATCAAGGTTAAAGGTCAAAATAAGTTTTTACTAGTATTTCTTATACCAACTGTTATATTCTCACTAAGATTACCCTCTATATTTGGGATACCTAGGCCAAGGTCATACAAGACACTATACAATTCCATATGAAAAGTCAAGGTCACAGGTCCAGGTCAAATAGAATGTCAAAATGCTATTTTCTTTACTTTTCATGCAAACTTCACAAAATTGGGCGAGATAGTGGCAATTTAAATGAAAAGGGGAAAAAAATGACGTATATATCATAAAGGTCAAGATCAAGGTCAGCTATTATATTAATATATATGAAACCAACTAATGGGTTTTAATGAAATTAGGCATGCTTATTTGATTTTCATGGGCAATGTAACTGCAAACAACATGTACTTGTATTGTCTTACATAAAGGTCAAGGTCACAGGTAAAGGTCAAAGGTAAACTTTTCTTATCTATTATAAAATATTACTCAAATTTTGGAAAACTGGCTGTGTTAGTTGTTTATTACTTATAATATATATATATATATATATATATATATATATATATATATATATATATATATATATATATATATATATATATATCATATTTGTCATAAATATTGTAATAGTTAAGGTCAAAGTCAAAGCAAGAGTATTTGTCATTTTCCTTAAACTCCTCCTAGAGTGTTTAATGTACTGTCACCAAATTGTACAGGCAAATTCAGTTGGACAATGCAACGACCATCCAAATATAATTATAGTTTTAGTCAAAGGTCAAGGTCACAGTATATGATCACTATTGGCAATCTTTAAGTTTTTATATGAATTACACCATATTCATAATGGTAGTTAATATGAACATTGGTGTTAACCTTACTAAATCCTTGATAAGAATTTCTAAGGTTGAGGGTCAAGGTCAAAGGTCAAGGTTAAAGGTCAAAATAATGTTGTTACTAGTATTTCCAATTTAATTATTATGTTACCTTCACCAACCGACTTTACTCCTAAACTCAATTAATGAAATCAACAAATACATATGGCAGTCCAGGGATTCGAATCTAAGATGCTCACACCGAAATTCAGTGCATTTATCCATTGCGCTACGAAGACAGTTAAAGAATGGTGAACAAGCCTACAATTTATTATGCAGCTTCGAATCCTGCATATCAATCTAAGCATGTACACACTTTCCAACTGCGCTATCATAGGCTATGGATAGATGAATGGAAGGAGTAATTAATGGGCCCTTAACCCTAAGGAAGGCCTCTCTATAAAGTACCCCTGAACCTGAATGAATTATTATGTTACCTCCACCAACCGACTTTACTCCTAAACTCAATTAATGAAATCAACAAACACATGCGGCAGTCCAGGGATTCGCACCTAGGATGCTCACTAGGCGTATCATGCATGTTTGGAATGCCTAGGCCAGGGGTGTCAAACATGCGGCCCGCGGGCCGCATGCGGCCTCCCTCCATCTAGCTGCTAGCATGTGGTCCGTGAACTAGTTTAGCCAAGTAGTGTTAAATATTTTGTTTCTTTAATGTATTATATGATGATACTTTTTTTAACGTTAGGTCTAATTCTATGAAATACTTGTGAAAGTAAGAAGCGTAAATTAGATTAAATACTCTTTCATTCTTAGACGTTCTTTTTAAGCTGACTAACATCGTCAACGGATTTATGATAAGCTCAATTCGGGGCCAGTGGGACGGCTCATGAAGTCATGCTCAGTACGGGGCCCGAGGCTCTCGGGAATAAAACATGATTAGTGTGACGGGTGCCTACTGCCATAGCTGCCGAAAATTCCCATGTTTATAGTTTATTTGTATGGTATTTGAATATTATCTGAAATAGTTAATTTTGGATAATATGAAGCGTTTCTTTTAATGTAGATTAGGACGGGTAGAACCATTATATATTAAAAATAGTATGATTGGTAATTTTAGTACTTCATTAATAGAGTGGAAATTGGTAATCTTGGTCATCCAGCTTTCCGTTTCGATTGTCTCGGGCTCGGCAGTCGGCATTATATTGCGTATCAGACCGGATTTCTGATAACTTTTCAGTAGTAGTATATCAAGGATTCAAGAGCTAAGTATTGAATGTATAGTACCTGTAACCCTTAACCCGTCAAATACGATAGGCATCACGAAAGGCTTACCATAGCGAACGCGTTAGGCCTCACGGAAGCAAGACCATAAAAAAAGCCTTCCAAAATATCCCAGGGGCTATCAAAATAAAGGAATTTGTCTCTAGGTGAGATAATTCCCTTCTAGTACTCATCCATGTGTTTCCCCCCCCCCATTTCCCCTCCTTCCCCACCTTATTCCCCCCTCCCCAATTATCACCTATGTTCCCTCTTAATTTCATAATTTATCGGTTATTTTTCTCTCCCGCGATAATGTAGCACAAGTGTGTTGCATAAAAGATCGTTATATAACACCCAGACACCGCCCTCTCGCCTCAGTTACCTCACAGACAGCGAGAGGGAAGGGTTGCCTGTTGCTCACTCTAGCCTGCGATTATGACCGGGTGGACAATATATACGTTTTTCACCACCCAAATGTTTTTCCAACTTATTTTAGCATTCTTGAAGGTTCATATATACATCATATATGTAAAATAAAAGCATATTGAAAACAAACAATGCTCTATATCGTAAATATAACGAATTCTGTCAGAATCCAAGGCTAGAAATTCACAAATAACTACCCTTGCCCCTAGGGTATTTTCGCGCTTCACGGGTTAACCATGTTGTCAAAGAAAAGAATAATTAAAGATGAACATCGGCTGGTACAAGAGAAGTGGAAAACCCTCTATTTTTTTAGTGATGTAAATGGAAAGCCAACATGTTTGATTTGCAAACAGCAAGTAGCTGTTTCCAAAGAGTACAATGTTAGGAGGCATTATGACACTAACCACGCTCAGGCATATAAGAAATACAGTGGAAAAGCATGTGATGATAAAGTGCAAGAGTTAAACGGTCGCTGAAAATGCAACAGTCGGTATTCAAAAGTGTCCATCAAGTTAGTGAAAATGCAGTAAAAGCAAGCTATATTATTGCCCATGAAATAGCGGTGTCACCCAGGCCTTTTACTGAAGGAAGCTTTGTTAACAAATTTATGTTGATGACTGCTGAGGTTATTTGCCCCGAAAAACGTCAGGCATTTACAAACATAAGCCTGTCTAGAAATACAGTTGCAGATATAATTAATTAATTATCCGAAGACATTAATAGTCAACATAAAGAAAAAGTTAAGTCCTGTGTGTCCTTTTCTGTTGCAATTAATGACAGCACAGCCGTTAGCGATGTAGCACAACTTGCAGTTTTTATTCGAGGTGTTGATGATAATATGCAGGTAACAGAAGAATTCGTTGAACTTGTGCCAATGAAAGGAACAACAAAAAGTGATGATATCTTTGTGAGCTTAGTAGGGGTATTGGACAAAGTAGGTGTAGGCTGGGAACAAACAGTGAGTCTAGCAACAGATGGAGCACCTCTGAAGGTGGGCAGAAAAGCTGGTGTTGTAGCAAAATTAAAGGAGAAACTCATGGGTTTTAACCCAGACCATCAGTTTCATAATGTACATTGCATTATACACAGATAAGTATTGTGAAGTAAGACATTACAGATGGATCATGTCATATACGTTGTCATTATCAACTGTGAACTTTATTAGAGCATGTGGTCTTAATCACAGACAATTTAACTACTTTTTGGAGGAAAATGAGAATCCCCATGGACTGCCTTATCACACTGATGTTAGCTGGTTGAGTCGAGGAACTGTGCTGAAGCGCTTCTATGAACTGCCCAGTGAAATTGAAATTTTCACAGAAGAAAAAGGAAAGGAGGTGCGTGAACTGAAGGACATTGCTTGGGTGAAAGATTTAACTTTCATGGTGGATATTACAGAACACTTAAACTACCTCAACACAAAGATGCAAGGAAGAAACACACTAGTGACATAGCTGCATGACTCTATTCGTACCTTTGAGACAAAACTGGAGCTTTTTGAAAGGCAGATGCAGCAAATAATCTCGCACACTTTCCCACTTTAAATTCCGTGCAACATGATGATGACTTTCATGATGGTGATTATACAAATAAATATTGTGAGAAGATATCCCAGCTCAGAGATGAGTTTAAAGACAGATTTGATGACTTTAAATACCTGGAAACTGATCTTGCTATCTTTCGAAACTCATTCTCAGTTGATGTTAATGTGGTGCCAGAACAAATGCAACTCAAAATAATCGAGATGCAGTGTGATTCTGTCTTGAAAGAAAATATTTCCACCTTTGATTTGGGCACATTTTATCAATATGTTGGTCCAAATTATCCCAACATAAAGTGTTTAGCTTCAAAGATCATGTCCATGTTTGGAAGCACATTCGTCTGTGAGCAGCACTTTTCGGTTATGAACATTCAACAAGTCATGGCTTTGTTCCCAACTCAGTAACGAGCATCTTAATTCAATACTCAAGATTGCGGCTGCTCAGTCATTTACTCCAAATGTTGATACTTTGGTCCAGAAAAAGAGGTGTGAAGTGTCAGAAAGCAGTGGCTCCCGACACTAAGGAATAGTTACAAGTAAGTTACACCATTATTTTTCTTTTATACATCTCACTACCATCAAATTATATTTTCGTACCTTTCCGTATGAGTTACTTTCATGTGAAACAAAAAATTATATATATATATATATATTCTGACATACGGAGCCCTGTATGTTTATTTAAGAGTTGAAGGAGTGCCAAACTACCCAGGCGGCGAAGCAGACCAGCGAGCGAACCAGCGAGGGGAAAACCAGCTCGTCCGCATACCAGCAAACAAGCCTTCACACCTGCGTGCGTCATAGGGGACCCTGCAAACTACTTCGATGACCCGACGCTATGACGAATGATCGACGCCAGGAGACTCCATTGGACCACGCACCTCTTACGCAACTAGAGGAGCTGTGATTGGAGCGCGCAACATCACCTGCCTCCTGATTCGTTCCTACACCATCATTGTTTAGTATATAAGACCCGAGTAGTGGGCATTCAAATCAGTCTCATTTGGAGTTGGGAAGGTGAACTTGCAGCTGGAGGAAGACGGGGTGAAGTATTATAATGGGATTGTGACTGTCAGTCAGATTATATAAGTGTGTGTTAAGTGTGTTCGGTGTAAACACTTACGTTATGTTGGTTAGTGAGATAATATTATGTGATTGGGAATTAACGTTAACGCTACTATTATGTACTTAACTATTTGATTGGGAATTAACGTTAACGCTACTATTATGTACTTAACTATTTGATTGGGAATTAACGTTAACGCTACTATTATGTACTTAACTATTTTAGTTGACTGACTTGTGGACCACAGCAACTCTTTAAGTAATTGGGTTATGATGAAAGTAATACTATTGTTTTATATTAATACTTACGAGTTCTTTCATTTTCTTTTAATTAAGCTTACATTGTTTAACGGTGCTTAGTACGGTGATACTATTGTCTCTTATTAGTAATATCGCCTTAGACTAACATGGTTGTTTTAATGTTACTTCTAGTGATTTCCTAAGCTGAAGAAAATTATTTTAGCTTCAAAATATTATTTTGCTTTTCATATTATTTGAGTGAGACCTGAATCGAATCTATGAAGCGATCCTGTAACTTAATTTACTCATAATCAAACCTCAATGTTACGTGGTTAAGAAATACATTTAACTAATTATTAAATATATATCTAACTTTTTATGTGACTTTGATATTAATCCTGATGACAATACTAATATAATACTATTAACGTAAGACAAGAACCAAGAATAATTACATTAAATATAAATAAAAGGACATATAAGAAAACTAGCTATTCATTTAAAAAAGGGTAAGAGACAGAAATATTCTTACCTCAATATTTATCTTTCAAGACTTTTTATAGAATTAATAGTCCTTCTTTAGATATAACTTATTCGGTTCATAACCATAGCCAAATTCTTGTTACGATCCTACAATGCTGAACCCAAGAGATTAAAATTCAAGCAAGGGCAACCAGCATGCTGTTGCGTTTCAGAAGGCCAAAAGGGTTAATGTCTCAGATAATCACAAATTAATGAAGAAGGATGATATTAAACACTTCTAATTTTCGTATTAATTATAATTACTATTAACTAGGGAAAACGAACAGGTTGATAAGCATGATGATTCAGCGGCTCGCTTGGTGTAGTGACTAGCGTCTCGGATTTCCACCCAGAAGGCCCGGGTTCGCGCCCACGCTCGGCGCATTAAAGATTTTTCATAAGCACTGAGTCGTTACCATCCCTCATGAGCAAAGGGATGGGGTAGTAGTACAGGACTCCAATGGAAATACGCCTAATCGGCCTTATTGAGCTATCCTTAGCTATGCTTAGCATGCGCTAGCTTTAAGAACTATTATTATTATTATTATTATTATATATAGCCTACTAAACTTCGGTTAAATAATAATTCTTTATAAATACTACATGACTTTAATTAGTTTCAGTATTTGTTCATCATAATTAAAGAGTATCAGTCAATAAAGGATACCAAGTCCTAAGATCCAAAAGGAAAGGAAGCAACAACAGGAAATAATTTTATTAGATTTTACTTTTGTTTTACCTTCAGCTGACTGATACCTTAATAGATATCTCTGTGCTATCTAGATTCATCAAGTTAACCACTTGAGGATCAAGATACGTAACAATATATATATATATATATATATATATATATATATATATATATATATATATATATACAGTATATACCGTTTACATTAAGGCGGCCCTACAACATTCTACGTTGCCAAATATGGCCCGCCAGAGCAAATGAGCTTGACACCCCTAGGTCATACAAAAATAAACTTAATTTCATTTGATAGGTCAAGGTCACAGGTCAAGGTCAAATATAAGGTCAATATGCTAATTTCTTTACTATTCATGTAAACTTCACAACATTCGTTGAGACAGTTGTGCTTTAAAATTAAAATTAAAACAATTAATTTTCAGATCATGAAGGTCAAGATGAAGGTCATAGGTCAAGGTCAGCTATTCCTTTAATAATTCTGGAACTAGTTAATGATCTTTAATGAAGTTTGGCACGCTTATTTGATTTTCCAGGTTTACATCAATGCAAGCAAAAAATATAATCCTACATGAAGGTGAAGGTCAAAAGTCAAAGTCAAAAGTCAACCATCATCATAAAAAATACTCAAATAACATATATATCAATTTCATATAAATATTATAATACTTAAGGTCAAAGGTCAAGTTTAAAGATCAAAATACGAGTGTTAAGAATTTTCCCCATACTTTTCTTAGACTGTTTAACCTTTTCTGTACTGGCAACGTCTAATTTGTTATCATTCTAGCTATAAATAGACGATTTTGTGGAGCATAATAAGAATCGGTGATGGAGAAAAGGTTAATTAGGATAGTTGAAAGCCTGTTAATTAAACTGTATACAATCGTCTATTATTATCCAGTATAACATGAAAAGGACAGAACTGGTATTGAACTGGTTAATGTAACGTCAATAAATTTTGCAGCCAAATTCGGTTGGTCAATGCGAGGACGGGGGACGAGTTGTTTTCGGGGTGAATCCTCCAGTATTTTTGGTGATATTATTAGTGATGATGGTGATAGTAGTAGTGATGATGGTGATAGTACTAATGATGACAGTAACAGAGATAGTAGTAACAGCAGGGATAATGGTGATAGCAATGATGATGGTGATAATAGTAGTGATGATGGTGATGCTTGTAGTGATAATGATGACAGTAGTGATGATGATGATAGTAACGATTGTGACAGTAGTAGTGATGATGGTGACAGTAGTAGTGATGATGGTGATAGTACTAGTAGTAGTGATAATGAGTATAGTAGTAGTGATGATGGTGACAGTAGTAATGATGATTGTAAGATGATGGTGATAATAGTAGTGATGACGGTGGTAGTTGTAGTGGTAATGATGACAGTAGTGATGATGTTAGTGGTGATAGTAATGGTGATGGTGACTGCTTTAGTGATATTAGTGACAGTTTTAGTGATGATGGTCACAGTTGTAGTGATGATAGCAGTAGTGATGATGCTGATAGTAGTAGTTATAAAGGTGGTAATAGTAGTGATGATTAACCCATTGCAGAGTTGGGTATGCCGTTTTGATTTTGGGCAAAGCGGCACTTCTACTTTATTATTAGACATCCTCAAACGTACACAATTATGTTTGTCTAATATCATATATTTTATCATGTCCTAAATAATTTACGACTCCAACGTCAACAATATTGACGAATATTTATGTGACAATCACTTGACTTGTTGACAAATTGCGAATATAATATTCTAGTTACTGCCAATACATTTGATCGCTTTTGTTGCAGTTGAGCCCATAATATTAAAGTGCGCGATGAAAATATATGCTTTGAAAGTAGTTTACTGCTGACAAAAATATTAACTACATTTCAATTATCTACTCATTCACTAAGTTTGTCAACACACACAAACTCTCTCTCTCTCGACAAGCTAGAACGAGTTCAACGTAGAGTTACCAAAATTATACCTAGCCTAAAGAACAAACTATACGAGGAGCGTCTTAAAAAAAAAAAAAAATCCTCTAACCCAGCGCAGAGTATTTCAAGTGTTCAAAATCATCAATGGCATTTACAATATGAACAATAGTAAGTACTTCACTATCGACCAATCTAACTACACGCGGGGAAACGGTTGCAAAATGATTGGTAAATCTTTTAACTCACACGAATCTAAGAATTTCTTCTCACCTTTGTTTAGGGGATAATTTTCATAAATATACAGACACACTGGTCCTAACGAGGTGGTCAGTCCAATCACTTTATCTCCATCGCTCCCTCTTCAGTGATTATCTTGATCACTCCTTTTCCCTATCGTTCGTTTATGTCAATTATTTCTACTTCTTTGCCTCCTTCGTAATATGCCTCTATATAGTTTGTTTTCCTTATGTCTATATATTTAATCTATGATATATTTGATTTTTCTCTTTTATTTTGATCTTCCTTCACTCCCTTTTACTTACTAATATCCTTCCATTGATTTACCCCCTACGTTTCCTTCCCTCATGTTTTCCTTTACCTAACATACTTTTTTGCTTCAACTTTTCTCTGCCCCTCTCTTCTGTCCTATCTTCTTCCTCCTCGCTCTGCCTCGTTTCTTATTCCATTTTCCTCCAATATATTTTCTCTTTGCTTCCTCCTCCAATTTCTCTCTAATTTCCCTCACTATCACCAATCACTTCTCCCGCAGGCTGGTCTCCTTCATATCAAACATTCCTTCAACATCCCTCCCTCCATTTCATCAAACCAAAACCTTTTATCTCCAGCATTTCTTTTATTGTACGTTTGATATTATAATTGTTTAACTTTCTATATTTTAGACATTCTTTTCGTATACAAACTCAAAATAGTCAAAGTCAAAGTGAAAGTCAAAATATTTTATTTAGACTTATAAATATACAACGATTGTCCTATAAAGGTAAATACTTCAATTTACAAGGCTGAGCTCCTTAAATAAGAATATTTTTTAGGAGCTCCAGGTAACCAATAGTAATTTTACTTATACCATGGCGTAACATAGGAAATACGTCTATATACCGTTCATATAATTACCTAATTATATTTTGCAATCTAGTATTCATTTACAACAAGTGTTGTTGTTTTTATTTTAAATGTGACTTTATTGGTTATACTTTTAATGGTCTCTGGTAAATTATTCCAAAAAATGAATCCAGAGTAGGTAACAGATGTTTTATCTAAATCTGTCTTCGGCTTCGGTGGTCTTAAAGTGTTTCTATTTCTAGTATTATATGTATGGACCTGTGATACAGTATTGTATGATACGTGTCCTTGTATGCTGGATTGCATTTGTCCGTGTACAAACTTAAGTACTTCTAGACTCCCTTCGTGTTTTGTTTACTCTCCCATCCCATGAATAAACTACGCCCAAGAGTTTACAGTAAATTAATTGTATCTTGTTTGTCCTTAAATGGTGTTTTATATTCTTAACCCTAATAGTATACATTTTGTATGCTTGTTATGGCTGTTAATATACTATTTTATTAAGCTTTAAAAGGGTTGTGAGGGCAAAAGGGATTATTGAGAATGACTTTTCTCAGTAATCAGAGTTTTTTCTAAGCTGTATAACATCGCATGGTGGTATTATAATAAAACAAACATGCTACCGAAATATTTAAGACATCAGTAGCGATTTTCTTCTACTGACAGATAGTTGGCAGTACAATTAATTAAGTGTTATATTAATGAGCAGGTTAATGTTTGGTTTGATTTAACCACAACATTATATAATGTACACCTTCTTAATAAGTCCTACAATCAGCCGTCTTAGTAATCCGCTGTCATTGTTATTTTCTTACTGCTGACCATAAACGATATATCACAACTTAGGAAGGACTTTTAGCAATCAAAGGGGTAATAATATATTTCAATCAACCTTATTCATTTTACAGATATTTTCTTAATAAGGTTAAATCGTCTGATAATATCCAGCATAGAATAAGAGTGAATTGTGATATGCTGAACACGTTAATATTTGTAATAGTGTGTTGCATTTAATACCATCATAATCGGTTCCATTACAACAACATCTCCATAGTTTTACACATCGGTAAACATATTTTGTATATGAATAAACTAATTGGGTATCAGCCAAAGTGAACGCTAAATTTAATATCGTACGTGCATCTGACTGAATGGAAAGTCATCGTATAAAAAGTTATATCATTGGTTCTGTGAAATGTTGCAAAACACGATTTGTAATTGCAACATGGCAAATATTTGTGTTATGTTTCCCGGTTGTTACAAAGTTTTTACTGTAAAATTAATGATCATACTTTCTCCAAGCATTAATGGTGAATTTAACGATTCTGGAAATTAGGCAGAGTAAGGAAATACACGTGTAAACTATTAAAGTTTTATCGGTTTACATATTTGTAATGACCTTTCACAACTGTATCCAGTTGAGGGTCAATTATGGAATGTCAATATATTTGTAATGTATGTGATTGTGTGTGTAGTCTGCAAGCAGGAAAGAAATAATGCCGATTATGTTCAATCATATATGAGAAATTTAGAATTATGTTTATTCCACCACATAATGACAGTCCTCACAGCAGCAAGGTGTTGCCTCTGACCAAGACTAGTAATGGTGCCCTACTTGTAAGAGAATGACATGTTATCCATTGGGCTGGTAAAGCCATAGTATATAACTTTGGGTAATGCTGCCCCGAATGATTGACAAGCTCATAATTTATGCAATTTTGTAGTAGTTAAAATACAAAAAGTCATGAAATCGAGAATCCTTACTCTGTCTATACGTTAAGACGGATATTATTTATTAGGTGATTTATGTTTTGTTTAGTATAACAAAATTATATTATTGTAGTACTTATTTTCTAATTCTCCGTATACTACTAAGGTGGGAATAATTCGACAGTTGTTTGGAAGTTCATATCCTTTATTTAACAAACTCCCTAATAGTTCAATGGTCCCCTAGCAATTGATTCTCTGTTCGGGCCGAAATGAGTTCAACACTCAGATTGAATATTATCGTCGACCCACAATAGATTGTACGTTAGTTCCCGTTACCACCTATTTGGATACCCGCTATTCAGGTATTAACTCACTCCGACTTCGATCCAAAGACACATTACTAGTCTCCAAAATAATATATCTGCTTTACCGGGTCTCAATATGTCTAATCCAAATACCAAGGCTTTAATGAATTTGACCGCTGTTTCCCTATATTTAACACTCTTACATTATATACATTATTATCTCTAATACAAATAAATCCGTACCCGTAGGCACCTACAGTACATTAATATAACCCTTTGTTTGGAATATCTCCACTCGGACCTCCTATCTGACCAATAGATAAA
This sequence comes from Paralithodes platypus, assembly GCA_032716605.1. Classification (NCBI taxonomy): domain Eukaryota; kingdom Metazoa; phylum Arthropoda; class Malacostraca; order Decapoda; family Lithodidae; genus Paralithodes; species Paralithodes platypus. The sequence continues at coordinate 62,067,342 of CM064497.1, read as the reverse complement.
CTCAATAACACTGATACCACTTATTCAAATAGATATACCTCATTACATAGTCCAATATAATCAATAATTCATAAACACCTATATTATAAATATTCAACACTTAATTCTGTATATATCATGATTACATCATTACTCTCTATGTTTGATCGGATTGATACTATATCTATCAACTCACTAACTACTTATCTCAGGAATACAATATTTCCTTACACTAGTCTCCCCGACTTGTTATTATATCATGATCACACATTTCATTATCAAACCGGCGAATTCTTCTTCTTAAATGCTACGAATAACAATGTTTCCTTTATAGCAAAACAGTATCTTTCATCATATGGACTGGTGTCCGTCCTAACTATTTCTCAAGCTAAATCTGATCTATCTGCAACTATTACTTATCCCCACGTCAGTATTATAGTTGCTTCTAACCTTAGTCTCGTATTAAACACTCCCCTTATCTTTAATATTCACATTAATCTACTTATCCTATAAGATCCTATACTATTGGTAGTTAAGTGGCATGGAGCCTTCTCTATCAATAACAGCTATATTCTCTCAACGCTTCATCCTTTTATTTCTTCATAAGTCTAATCTATTTCTCTCAGTTCTGTTCTATAAGAACACATCGATTTTTATAGGTTGGGTCCACTGGGTTTGTCAAGCATTTCTCTCTTTTTCATAAGTTTTGTTCGGGCCCATAAGGGTCCTGTAAAAATTCAAAGGTTTCTCTGGAACTGCTTCACCACCTCACGGCTGGCCAATAGTGCTTCTAGAAATCTTCGGTTCTGTCTACTATTTGTCGCCCCTCTTGAATTGCTTGACTGTATGTGTGTAAGCCAGCAATGTGACGACAGGCACCAGGATACTTGTGGTGTATCTGGTGTGTAGACGGAAGTGGTGTTGGGCCAGAGGTGGACTTTAGTGGGGCGGGAAAGGCGAGTTGGGAGGCTGGAGCAGGTGTAACCAAGTTCCCATTGTTGCCCGGGTGAGGAAGAGAGTATTAGTTGCATGCAAGTGAACTCAGTGGAGCCTGTGACGGGAATGACGTCTGCAGCCAACCCCCCACCCCCCCTCACGAATTAGCGCGCTGTGATTGGTTGAGCCGGCCGCCCAGGCAGTGCCTTCTCCGTCCGCGCGTTTTGAACATTCCTTCCCCTCTCCTCTGATCTTATCTCTTCATAATATGTCCCAGGGAGATGGTTGCAAAGGTCTTGTAGTGGCTTACGGGAGTATGGGGCTTTCACAGATTTCATAGACCTATTGCAACTCAAAGAGACGGCCTGTGGAGGGAGCGAGAGCAATTTGGAAGGTGAAGAGATGTGCGCGGCTGGTACAGTATTTTCCTGCTCTGACAACGGAGGCTCCTGATTGGTTGCAAGGGAGGGTGTGGCAGAGTTGAGGGAAACATCCGGACTGTCAAAATCAGCTGGCATAAAGAGAGTTTAATGCAGCGCATTGATTGGCTGGCAGGATTCTTACTTTAATTATATTGTTTGTATTACTGATTTCATCTTTGTATAGATTGTCTACCTGTAAATTTAATGTGTTTTATGATAATAATATAGCCTTTGAAATAATATAGGAGTTATAATCATAAGCATTTTCATTGTTAATACTTATGGTAATTAGCGAAATGCGCTTCCATCATTGTACTAAATTTCTGGAATACATTTGGTCTGCCGTGTCAGGTTTTATTGAAGAGAGGCTTAGGCCGTGTAAGACGTGCGGCTAACCATGTGTATGTGTGTGTGTGTGTGCATGTAAGAGAGAGAGGAAAAACGTGAGTGAACAAGAGCGAGAGCAAGTAATAAAGATGGAGATATATAGGTAAGGCTTTGCGAGAGAGATGGCTTGATTGATGGGAAGGCCAAATGCCATCGAAGGATTGGTGGGGAGAGATACCAGAGAGGAATGTTAGGAAGGGAGGAATATATGCTGGAGAGAAAGAGAGAGAGAGAGGCGCAGGCGTAGACTAATAGAGACACGGATAACTGTAGGCTATTCCACAACTTTATAGAATTATTCATAGTTCTAGACATCGTATCGTATCGTTACACCTTTTTCACAACCTATCCATCACCACACGAGGAAGGCTTCAAATGAAGGACACTTCATTTACCAATGTGTGGAACAAGTTGTGAGGAGTTTACCCCAGTCTCTTTGTGGAGTGTACCAACACCAACACAACCCCACCCCCTACCTTGTTTACCACTCCACTCCACCCTACCTGTTAGAAGTCTGCTGCACTTTTTTTTGTGCACAATTTATGCATGTTTATTTCTACTGAATATGTATCAAACCCTGGTCACACCTGCCAACTAGAGACCCCCACACGTGGTACGACGCTGAACCCTGAGGCTATATGCATGAGGGGGCGGCCCCTTAGCTGGGGTAGTTATAGGAAGCATGTGGGGTAAGCAAACTGCTTTGGTTACGGATAGGGTTTAGGTTCCTCATAAAAGAGGCTCCCAAGGCTAGAGATTCCGACCATCCTTTGACCTGTTCAAGAGAGTCCACGCCCTTTAGAGGGTGGGGGATATGAAATCGCCTTCTCACTAAGCCAAGGGAATAGGTAGGCGACCTCTGGGCTATTAGGATACATAGTAGGCTATTAGGATTCAGCAGTTATTAGGATTCTCAACAGTTATCTATTTGTTACATTCTTTGTAGCAATTTTGTCCTTGTGTCTATAAACAAATTGGAGAATGAGCATCACCGGCAATAACCACCATGGGAAGACAATATAACAACCACTCGGCATCCCTGGTTACAGACCAAGAAAGTGGTGTGCTGTTTGTGGGAAGTCAGCATCACCTGGGGTGGACAAAAAGTGCCAGGTGGAGAACTGTCCCAATGTCTGTCATGCAACTTGTCTCCATGATCATCCTGAATTCATCTGTGAAAAAACAAGAGAATTAAGAACACATAATGGAATATCTGATACTGTTAGTTACTTCACTGGGGAAGCAGGAGAACAGAGAGAAGAATCTTCAGATCCAGAAATTGTATTGGATGCAGAGTTAGATGAAAACCTTCTCACCCTATCAAAGAAGGAATTAATATCCCAAATAAGAACATTTAAGCAGGAACTATCAACTACCAAGTCACAGTTAACAGTAGGCCTATATAATACTATAATTGAAGACTTGCCTCTGAAGCGACAAGTTTTAGTAGATGCTATCTCGATTGTGGATACATTGATTGCAACCCAAAGCAACAAAGAAGATCTTCAACATAAATCCATTGCTTGTTCAGCCTACTCAAACAGGATTGACAAGGAATGGGAACAGCTCATCGAGAGAAATGACGAAACTTATATATGGTGGTCGTCAGAATACGAAGAAGCTGAAAAGTGTATCAAGAGAAGCGAACAAACCTCATAGTAACCTTCAACTACACACGACACAGCCTCAGCAAGCCCCACATCCGCAACAAGAGCCAAATTCACACCAATATCCACAACCACCACAATTGCAGCGGAATATTCAACCAAAACGATAAAAACAGCAAAAACAACAACGAAAGAGGCAAAACTATCAGCCAGACCAAAACTAAGAGTTTAGGCAGCGACCATCAGAATACCACCAACATAGAAGCAATCAAAGAAGTCATCAATGGAACGACAATGACCACTATAATGAATTTGATCAGTTTATGTATCCAGATGGAAATTGGGACAATGGACAACATACATATGGTGTAGAAAAGTGCTCAGTGTGTAATCGCACAGGACACACACACGTTCAGTGTCCCAGTCTCCAGAACTGCGACTACTGCCTTAAGAGGTACCATAACTCTCAAAACTGCCGGGGGCCGATCGCCGATCAGCGACAGCAAGATCTTATAACTGCAGTAAAGCAAAGTGCCCAAGAAACAGTGTCAGCAGTATGCTCAGTTCAACTTCAGTACCTCAACACTGGCCAACAACATCAACAAGTGTTACCAACACTGGCAACACAGTACCATAGCAACCATTATCGATACCCAGCAACTCCACCACCTGTAAGTGTTTACCCACACCTACATCCACAGTATTATAATGGCGGCCAATATACAGAATAGACAAACAAATATGACAGGTTTTCACACAAACGTGGGAGAACTCACTTATAGATTTGTCATTAAGAACAAGGCAGATATTGTGTTCCTAGAGGAAACATTCCTGGATGATAAGATACCCCCAAATTATGCCAAAATACCAGGATATTCCACATGTTGGAATATTCCATATTCCAATGGAATATTGGATATTCCATAATGTTGAATGGCTCACTCATTCAGCCAGGACTGATGATGCTGGTCTTGAATGTGAGCTATTTGCAGACTCATTTAATCTCACTCAACTAGTCAACCAACCCACCCGTGTACCAGATAATCCTAATCATAATTCCCACCTACTGGACTTATTTTTAACAACCAATTTTAGAAAATTATGATGTTACAGTGAGGTCCCCGCTTGGATCTTCTGATCACTGTCTGATACAGGCCACCTGTCTATCACCTACCACACCTTCCCACTCTGAACCTGTTTTGGTGATAAATGGCATTACGATAGGGCAGACTGGGAGGGTCTTCAAGGTTTCTTTATTGATATTCCCTGGACCTCTTTCTTTTCTAATGATGCACACTCTACCTTGAGCCACATACAAGATTTTGTAAAAATTGGAATGGAAACTTTTATTCCTCATCAAAAGTACATTAAAAGATCTAATTCACCTAAATGGTTTGACCATAATTGTGCTAGAGTAACTGAACAAAAAGCAATAGCCTACAATGCATACACAAGATAAAAAACACATGAAGCCTTTAATTACTTTAGAAACATCAGAAATCATGCCAAAACTGTATTAAACCTAACTAAATCAAACTTTCTCCACAAGCAGGCAAATAAACTTCTAAATAATCCAAATGATAACAAAATATTTTGGTCTACTCTTAACTCATTCAAATCCAACTTCACAACTGCTTCATCCATTCCACCATTAAAATCTCCGACTGGCAATCTTGTAAGTGACCCACGAGGCCACGAGGTCACCTTCTTGCGGATATTTTCTCCACCAACTCAACCTTAGATGAAATAAATCAAGATGTCCCTGTACTTAATTTTAATTCGCCTGAAATTCCCTCACTTAAGATCCACACCAGACATGTCAAAACTATTTTGCAGAATCTCTCAGTAGATAAGGCTCCTGGTCCAGATGAAATTCCTCCAATAGTACTTAAGAATTGCTCCTTGGTGCTCGCTCCTGTATTGGCAAAAAATTTCCGTCTATGTACTCATACCTCATGCTTCCCAGTACCCTGGAAAGAAGCAAACATCCATCCAGTTCCTAAAAAAGGTGCCTCTTCAGATCCATCAAACTACAGACCAATAGCTATAACTTCCACTCTTGGTAAAGTCTTTGAAATTATATTAAATAATCACATAATTAAGCATCTTGAGAATAATAAATTAATCAGTGATAGGCAATATGGTTTTAGACGATGTCGATCAACTGCAGACATTCTTTGCCTTCTTACGCATCAAATCAACCAAGCTACAGACCAACATGGTGAAGCACATACAATAGCATTGGATAAATCAAAGGCATTCGATAGAGTCTGGCATCAATCCTTATTGTCGAAGATGTCACACTACGGCCTTGCATCATTAGTTCCAATAATTTCTTCTTATCTTCATACCAGAAAAATATGTGTAATGGTAGATGGCCTTTATTCTCAATTTCACTCAATAAATGCTGGTGTTCCCCAGGGATCAGCTTTGGCCCCAACTCTGTTCCTCATTCATATCAATTATCTCATATCTACCACTCATAATCCAATACATTCCTACGCAGATGACTCAACATTCCACAGTTCCTTCACATTTACCAATTCTTTCACCCAACCCGATCTTATAAATTCAAAAATAAGCACTGCAATTTCTCTGAACCAGGACCTTTCTAGAATTGAAGAATGGGGACAAAAGAATTGAGTTTCCTTTAATGCACAGAAAACCAAGTACATTCAATTTTCTAACCGACAGAATCTCACTGACTCCCATATATTTTTTAATGATGTAAATATTCCCACTTCCCCTAGTATTGACATTCTCGGTGTAAAATTAACTACTAACTTGAGCTGGACACATTATGTTAGAAGCATTGCTAAGAATGCCTCTAAAAAACTGGGACTCCTGTACAGAGTTCGAGAATTCTTCACTGACGAGCAGTCAGCACTCTGCATACCCCCATAATCCTGCGTTAATCTCTAACCGTTTTGGTAAGATGATCCTCAGGGTATTAGAGTGTTGAGCCTATGATTGGGCTTTGTAATTGAACTGGGGTTGTGTGGGACAGGGATCTGCCTTGCTTGGGCCAATCGGCTTTCTGCAGACTCCCATTTTCTTATGTTCTTATGTTCTTATGTAATATATAAAAGTCATGTGCGTTCTCAGATGGATTACTGTTCACCTCTGTGGAGTGGAAGTGGAGTGGGTTGCATTGTGGCAGTTGGACAAAATTCAAAATAAAGCTATTAGATTAATCAATAACCCTGCAATCACACAGGACCTTCCTACATTATCCATACGAAGAAACGTTGCATCCCTTGCATTATTCTACAGATATTTTCACAGCAATTGTTCCGAGGAACTTGCTTCAATTGTGCCACCTCTCCACATCTTTCCCCGTAGAACTAGGGCAGCTGAGAGCGCCCATGAATTTACACTTTCTCCTCCACAATGCAGAACTTCTGCTTATCAAAATTAATTTATCCCTAGAACTACTACTCTTTGGAATTCACTTCCCTCGAATTGCTTTCCACAAACTTACAATCTACAAATGTTTAAATCCAGTTGTTACAAACATTTTATGAATGGAGGATGCCTTTAGGCACATGGACCTTTTTGTTTTATCTGTGTTTTTCCTTCCTCCGTTCATTGTCTCTTAAAAAAAAAAAAAAAAAAAACATGGGTGAGGAAAGATAGAAACACACATGGAGGGGGTATTGCTCTGTGTTACAAAGATAATTTATATATCCAAATAATTGATTATTCTGTTCCTGATCCACTAGAATTAATAATATTCAAACTTATTGATGCCAAAAGTCAGGGCATACTATGTTGTGGATGCTACCACCCTCCATCACAAGGATCCTTACTCTTTGATTTTCTAATGGACAATCTTGATCAACTTTTAGCGAATAACAAATGTGAGCATATATTATTGTTTGGGGATCTAAACCAGCACCGAGTTCAGATATCTTTTGATCACCTCATGTCGGCATATGATCTAAGAAATCACGTTGACTTTCATACTCATAGATCTGGCTTATCACTTGACCCTGTGGTAACTGACATACCAAGCAATATGATAAAATGCTCACCTCTCGGATATGTTGGAACATCAGACCATCTCGCAGGTCTTACCAAAATACTATTCAAGATGACAAAAGAAAAAAAGTCACCATCGTAAAATATGGAAGTGAGAAAATGCTGATTGGGATAATATTAGATATACCCTATCCAAGTTAAATTGGGATATCATTCTACAAGGAGATGTCAACAGCCAAACTGACAATATCACCTATGAACTGTTAAAAGTTCAACATCGATTTGTGCCACATATAATATCCACAGCAAAACCATCTGACCAACCCTGGTTTGGAACTCATTGCAAGGCTGCATCTGATAGTAAATACTGCGCTTGGCAACGCTACAAACGTCACTCTACATCCCACAACAAACACCTCCATAAAAAGGCAGCAAGAAAAATGGAACAGGTACAAAAGTGGGCCATTAAGAAATGGGAAGACAACTTAAGAAATAAATTAAAAGGTGGAAAAGTAGGTAGTAAAATGTGGTGGAATATAGTAAAAGAGAAACAGGGAATAATGTGTGAAGAAAACATTCCGTCTTTAATAAGTGGAAATGGCAAAGTGGCCCAAACTACAGCAGAAATAGTCCATGCCCTCGCTCACCACTTTGCAAACAAGATGACTGTACCACACACTGATTATCAATCACCACACATCCCGCCAGTAACTCAAGAAAAGGTAGACTATTTCAAAACTAGTAAGACTGAAGTTTATGGACTGCTACATGTACTAGATGAAAAAAAACTGTGGGACCCGACGGTATAAGTCCACGACTATTCCATAAATGTGCAAAACAACTCACACAGCCTCTTACTTTGTTTTTTAATAACTGCCTGAGAACAAGTATATGGCCAAACAAATGGAAAACAAGTAACATTGTGCCAATACATAAGAAGAACAGTAGGGCAGAAGTCACTAACTATCGCCCAGTATCTCTTTTATCTGCTCTTAGTAAAATTCTTGAGAAGGTAATAGCAACACGTATCAAAGACCACTTTTTAAAGAACCATATCCTCAACAACAGACAATTTGGTTTCCGTAAAGTTCACTCGGCTGCAGATTTCCTACTCCTAATGACCTCTGACTGGACTTCTGCTCTTGACAAAGGCCAACTCACCTGTATTCTCGCTTTGGATATTGAAGGTGCCTTCGACAGAGTTTGGCACAGAGGGCTCTTGACAAAATTGAGATCAGTTGGGTTTGAAGGGCACACATACAAACTACTAGAAAACTATCTCAGTGATAGACAGCTGAGTAGTACTAGAAGGAAATGAGTCTTCTCCTTTCAATGTTAATGCAGGTGTACCACAAGGAAGTGTTCTTGGACCGTTCCTATGGAACATTTTCATCAACAACTTACTCCACCTTATCCCCGAAGCCAGAGCCTTTGCCGATGATGGGACAGAATCAATAAGCTACGACCAAGCACAGGAGAAGGCAGCAATAAAGTTACTCCACGCCAGACTCAAGATCATAACAGAATGGGGGAATAAGCGGCAAGTCAAGTTTGCTGCGCAAAACATCCAGTTCATGGTAGCAACAAGATCATTAATACTAATGTACAAATTAACTTCAATGGTAAACGACTAAACTCACAAGAAGAAATTAACATCCTAGGCATGACTTTTGACAGAAAGCTAACTTTCAAAAAGCACATCGAAAATGTTGCTCGAGCTGCTTCTAGGAAACTAGCTGCATTAAGAAGAGTTTCCTGGCTTTTGGACAGAGAGGGAAGGGAAGTGCTGTACAAGGCACAAATAAGATTTTCAATGGAATACTCTTCACTCTCATGGGGTGGTGCAGCCAAGAAACACCGTAGCCTTCTCGACAAAATTCAAGCCCGCGCCAGACGCATAATTGATGACAGCCAAACACTAACTCAAAATTCCATCGATAGCCTTCAGCACAGAAGAGATGTGGCAGGACTGTGCACACTATTTAAGATACAAAAACAATATATTCCACACTTACAGCCAATGTGATAACAACAGCGAAATCCTCTGCGTACCACAAGAGAAGAAAAAGCACCATCTGCACTTGAGGAGCCTCGCTGCCCTACCTCTCATTACCAACGTCAGTTTTCGTGGAATTGTGGAATAGATTATTAAGATTTGGTATAAACCCACATGAGTACAGATTGCAGGGATTCAAAAGTAGTGTCAATGCTTGGCTTAAGGTCATAGACAATGGGTAAAAAAAACAAATAATAATAATAATAATAATAATAATAATAATAATGTTAATACAAAATTAATAAATATTAAAATAATAATAACAAAAAATATATAATAAAATCAAAATTATATAATAAAACACTAAAATATATAATAAGAAACATAAAATAAATAATGTTCCAATACTATTAACCCTTGTCTATTGGGCTAGGCGGTATATTTGACCTTGCCGCACAGCGTTTTTTTTTTACCATAAATGGGGTTGTTTCCGTGCTCTTTTTCATGCATAAACAAGACCCAGAGCGTAATACAAATATGTATCCCTGAAAGGGCGTAAATTGAGCTTTCCAATGACACCCGAACCATCCTTCTACGATCACTGGTTGTCTTGCAACGATCGTGCAACCGAAGGGCAAAATCGCTAAAATACGGTAATTTCTTTATATAATTACGTATGTAGCGAGGGAGTAAGGGTGGATGTAAGTGGAGTAAATCTCAGTAGGTCCACGGTGGCTGTGGTGAGCGGTCATGAGGTAACCCATGCTCCTCCAGTCACTCGTCTTTCTCTCAGAGCCAATATTGCGCCAAAATTGCACTCGGACTTAAGGCGGGCCCCGTCACATAGTCCAAATTTTTCGATTCAGACTTAAGTCGGGCCCCGATCTTTAACACCTTACGAGCGGCCTATGCGGTTTATTTATGTGTACCGCACAGCGGGGTGTTTTTAGCCAAAATAGGGCTGTTTACGTGATCATTTTCATGCCTAAATAAGACCCAGAACGTAAAACAAATACCTATCCCTGAAAGGGCATAAACAGAGCTTTCGAATGACACCATAACGATCCTTGTATGATGGATAGTTTTCTTGCAATAACCGTGCAACGCGAGTGCAAAAAGCAGGTAATTCGGTACTTTCAGTACATAATTGAGTATGTAGCGAGTGAGAGAGGGAGGAGGGAGCTGAGATTTGTGTCAGTAGGTTCGCCGCGGTGGTCTGGAGCAGTCATACGCTCGCTAGTCTCCTGCCACCACTTGTCTCTCTCTCTCAGCCACATTACGTGCTGAAATTGCCACTCGAGTTATGTCGAGCGCCGCCACATAGTCCAGCTTTTTTTAACTCGACTTATGTTGCTCGCCGCTAAATAAGGGTTAAGGGTTAAATTTGGTCAAGCTTTGAAATAGGAGAAATGGACACATAATTCTCCTTTAGTTTAACAAAAATATATATTAGCTTCTGCCCAAGAACCTGAGTGTAAGTTTACCAAGAAAATTCATTCAGTGTAAAAAAAAAAAAAGAAAAAAAAAAAAAAACAGAGAGAGAGAATATAACCCAAGATATCTTAGGATCCACAGTAAGTAAAACAAAGCCTACATTTGATCAAAGCCCAAACAAGCCTACCCAGACAACACTACACAACCAACCAAGCCTATCTGGCCGCACGGTCTGTACTGCTTCAGATGTTAACGGGGTGAAAATAGGACACCTACACCTCAAAGTTATACGAGGGTGTACAATTGGAATATTGTACAGGTATAAGTGAGAGAGATGAAATTAATGAGTAGCAGGTTAAGAGATAAAGAGGAATAGAAGATAATACCAAATACAGATGGAATACATGGGGAAGAGAGGAAAATGAGAGAAAAAGGACAAGGCTGTTTTGTTGCACTAAGCTCAACCGTTCCTGCTCTCCATGTTCCTTCTTTTCCTTCCCACTTTTACCTTCTAGAATGTAAGAGGCTGCAATCCTCGGGTTACTCGTTCTATGGAGGATGGTCTATGTGTGGGACCCTGTAGTGTTATTTTATATAATATATTATCCCGATTTTTATTTCTATGTTTTGCTTCGGTTTTCCATGTCTTGTTTGATTTTGATCTTTACATTTATCTTCATACTTGTTTTTTTTTTCGGTTTTAGTGTTAGTTTTCAGTGATTCTTTTTTCTCCACCGCACCTTCCCTCCATTACTATACAATACCCTACTCTTTACACTCCTCGTATTTCTCCCTCCCTACTCCCCATTTCTTCATTCCTTTCCCTTTCTTCTTCTTCCTTCTTCCTTCTCTTCTCAAACCTCCCTCCTCTGTATTAGCCTCTTACTTTTGATTATCTTTTTCAATAACATCTCCCTCATGATCTTGTATTGTGTGTTGTCTAATTTCTTAGACTGGTCTGCTGGTTTGAATCTTGGTATGTATTTTGTTTTAGTTTTTTTTTAGTTTTTTTTGTCTTTATTTATATGTTATATAAACAGTGATTAAGTTTTCTATTTGATTTACCCTGTGTTAATTATGTTTTGACTTGCAGGGTGTCGTTTGGTTGTGTCTGATACTATTTGTTGTTTCTTCAATAGTCCATAACGCTGCATAGAATTGCCAAAGTGGCATTTCCTCTACATAATCAGGAAATAGTAAATTGTAAGAGGTAAACTTTTGTCAATAGACCTGTCTTGTAAATACATCTATCAGTCTAGTGTGACGCATGTCCAGTGTGAGCATGCTGTACAGAACGCCTAGTCATGCCCCACTCTCGCTAGGATCGTCAGGGCAGGAACTTTGGCTGTAGTCTATGTAGAGTTTCCTAACTTAGTTCATGTGAGCCGTTGTACTATAAGTATTATGAATATGTATTTTGTTTTCATCTGAGTCAACGAGTTCTATTTTATATCATTAGTTATAAGTATTGTGTGTAAAACTTATTTGTAATGATGGGAGAAGCGGCAGCCACAGTTGGGGGTCAGTGGGTGCGCCATGCGGAAGGTGAGCCTAACTCACTAGCACTCCCCCCCCCCCCCCCTCCCTCCTCCCCTCAGTGCTAGGAAAGCCTTTGTCTATCCCAGAGGAGAGAGAAATTACGTAATGATTGTCAGTGGGCGGTCCTTGGTAGTTCACGTTGGGCTCACTAGAGGGCCGGGTATAAAAAGGGAAGTCTAGCAATTTTTTCTTCAGAACTCATTAGGCAGAGCGACTTCTCATTTCCCTTGCTAACTATATATATTCTTCTGACTGATATGAACTTTCTCTACTACCTTACATTCTTATCTCCTCTTTTCCCTACCCTTTTTAACTTCCATGGTCCCGTTGGTGCAGAGCTAGTCAGCCAACGTATTATCGCTTGAGTTCTCATGAGATACATGCCTATTAGATAGCCTATTTTGGAAGGGTTAACTTAGAATAGGATTGATTTATGTTTGTTGCACTTGTCTATGCATTTCCCTGTGTGTTATTATTATTATTCCTGTTTTCTGCTAGTCTAGGTAATGCTAGACTGGGGTAAGGCTTTTCTGTGTTACGAGTTGTTGTTTGATGCAGTGGTTAAGCGATAAACCTGCATACTCGTTTCGGTTCAGTGAAGCCTAGGTTGTCTTCGCGGCTGACTGTGTTGAGTTAATAATTTACAGTGCGTGAGGGCAAGAGCCTAACCACCCTGTATTTTATTAACAGCTTGTTTTTACTTTGTCAAGGAGCCGGGAGAAAACCAGATACAAGGGATCTGGATTTCTCAAAGTGCACTTGTTAGTGTTAACGTAATACTTTAAACAGTTGTGAGGACTTCGCTAGGCTACGAGCCGTTTTTGCTCAGTCACTGCTACCTTTTGCCCACAGTACCCCAGCTAGACTTTACTCGATTAGTAGATACAGAATAGTATTGAAGCTTTCCTTATGTATGATATTGTTTATGCACTATTGATTTCATGTGTTGCAAGCTTGGCTACTTTAGTGATTAGTGGCCCACGAGCACAATCCGAGTAGGCTATTGCCGTTGCATTTGCGGAGTACTTCTTTTTAATGTTTGCCATTTACTATTGCATATTCTTTTAATTATTCTTATGCCAATTTAAACCTTTAATAGTATTTAATTGCCAGTGTTTTTCTTATTGAATTACTGTTCAAAATCCGATACGTACTTCTTACGAGCATCCGAGAAGCATCTAACTTTTTTCAGAAGATTCCTTGCTCGATGCTTAAGGACTATTAATTAACGTAACGTAATAGTGCCGATCCGAAGTAGAGGGTGGAGGACTTCTTAAGTTCTTAGTCAAGGGTGGATTACTTCGGCTTCGGCCAACACTATTCTTTGGTGTTGTTGTTTCTTACTTCTTTGTTTGATTGTTGACCAGACTAGAGAATTCCTGTCTCTTTATTAGTCTGTTGTTGAACACTAGTACCGAGTTCTTGTATACCCCGTTATAGCAGATTGAACTCTGGAGGGTATTGGTGTTTTTTGTTCGGCTGGCAGTACTCAGGGGTTGGGATCGTGTGTTTCCGTTGTGGCAGCGAGCCGTATTCGAGTCCTGATTGAGAGCCCTTGTGTACCCGAGTGCCAGGTCGTAACAAATGGCGACCTTGCTTAGGATTTTGTGAACAGTATAAATTTTTGCAGAGTTGTACAACATTTGTTTGTTTGTATTTTAGCGTGCATATTGAAGAATATTTTTTTTTGTATGGCAATTAGTAAAGCATTTAAGAGACTCCAGTTAATTTAGTAATTAGTGCTTGCATAGGAAGTTTAACACTTTTGTCTCGAGAATTTTTTTGTGGACTTCAGTATGTCGTGCATTAGCACTGACGATGAGCGAGAGATGCCATTTGAAGGTGTGCCGTTAGTAACCAGTGAGAAGGATGCTAGAGTTTTTGTGAGTAAGCGGTACCACGTGACGGAGGAGAGGCTGACTGGGGTGGATGTTTGTGGCTTGCACCTGATAGCTAAGATTTTGGGCATTTCCAATGTAGTAGGGATGTCCAAGGGGGAGCTGATTTCCTGGGTGTTGCGTGGGCAACATGGGGTTTCGGAGGAGAGGGCGTTTGGGTGGGTTCCTCCCCAGATCCCCTCTCACTCGACTCCCACAGTGGCGTCCACTCAGTTACCGGAGGTTAGCACTCTCCCACAGAGGGATGAGAATTGGCAGATTGGAGTGCCCTCGGGTGGTGCACATGGTGGTTCCCCAGTTTTTGCCCCCCCTCCTTCAGTAGTGGCAGCTCCCTCTTCCTGCCTGTCTCCAGATATGGTATTTAGACTTGAGCTTGCTAAGATTGAGGCTAGGAAGCAGGAGATTGAGGCTAGGAAGCAGGAGGATGAGACCAGGAGGCAGGAGAATGAGACCAGGAGGCAGGAGGATGAGCCGAGGAGGCATGAGATTGAGGTTAGGAGGCATGAGGCTGAGCTTAGGTACGACTCGGAGAAATATTGTGCTAAATTAGATTTAGATAAGTCTCGTGCAGAGTCGACAGGGACTTGGATGGGCCGTGAGGGCCAAGTAAGAGAACAGTCCTTGGCCCAATTAGTCAAATTGGTGCCGGTATTTAGTGAAACTGAAGTCACAGATTTTTTTAATCATTTTGAGAAGAAATGTAGGGAGCATAATTGGCCTGAAGAGAAGTGGGCAGCTCTAGTCTCCTCAAGACTTACGGGTAAGGGTCTGAAGGCTTATGATGCACTGCCTTTAGAGTCTTGCATTGACTACCCAGAATTGAAGAGAGCTGTCCTACGGGCATACGAGTTGCAACCGGAAACATATCGATTGAAGTTTCGGGGTGTTACAAAGACTAGGGAGGCGACCTTTCTTGAACATGCCCGGGACTTAAAAGATGCACTTAAAAACTGGACACGTTCTGAGAAAGCTGAGACGGCCGAACAGTTGACTGAGCTGTTTCTGCTCGAGCAGTTTTATAAGTGTACTGGTGCAGAAATGACTTTAACTATTAAAGAAAAGAACCCAAAAACTCTACAGGAGGCAGCCGAGATGGCTGACCTCCGGCTATCACTAATTCGTGGGTGCGGGTCTGCCCAGCGTAGTGAGGCAGGTAACAAGGGGCGTGACGCCCCACCCCCCCGAGTTAGTGATATACCTTATGCAAACAAGTACAAGAGCCATGATACCAAGACTGACCACAAGACTAGCACTGTCCCATTTAAGAAGGGGCCGGGCCCTTCCCAGTACCAAGGGAAGCCCAAAGGGGAGTTGGAGTGTTATCATTGTCATAAAAAGGGGCACTTTGCAAGAGTCTGTCCTAGCAAACCACCTACAGCAGCTGTGTCTTTGGCCTGCAACATTGGTGTGTCTCCGAAGTCATCTGAGTTTGCCTGGGGCAGTTCGTCAGAGGCTGAGGCACAGCCAATGCAGAAGCACCTGGGAGGCTCGAACCCTGCTCAGGATGTTTTTTGCGACCATAGAGGGCGGGGTTGCGTGATGTGGGCGGGGCGCAAGCATGGAGTAGAGGTCTTGCGTGATACAGGTGCTTCCCAGACTCTGATGAAAAACTTGACTGGCTACCCTATAAACGCGGCTCGGGTGGTAGTGGTGCAGGGTATTAATGCAACTCGGTCATACCCGCTGGTGCGGTTGGAGTTGGAGGTGGATGGTGTGGCACGTGAATTGGATGTCGGGATTGTGGAGAAACTGCCAGTGGAGGGCATCGACCTTCTTCTCGGCAACGACTTTGCAATGCCCGCTTCTGAGGTTCTACCCTTAGTCGTTGCCGAGAGGCCGGCCGACGTGAGTAGGGAAGAGCAAGAGTGGGTCGAGCGGTGCCAGACACAACCCATGGCGTGTGTTGTCACCCGAGCTCGGGCAGCTAAAGTGTCACAGCCTAGTCCTCCGTCTTCAGACCAGCGGAGGAACGATCAACAGGAGGAGGCTAAAGCTGGAGTTGGTTTTAAGAGTTTTGACTCGGCGGCTCTCCTGGGTGATTCAGTATTAGCACCATTACTTAATTCTGGAGTAGCCCCTGGGCCTGTCATCGAGAGTGACGAGGCTGGGCATGACGAGTCTCCACGACAGCAACGTTATGTACATCGAGAGAGACAGAGGGAGCAGCCCAGTATCGGGGAAGGTCATGCATTGCTCCGGGAGCAGTTAGATCGCTTGGCACCCTCAGATATACGTCGGTTGCAACTAGAGGACCCTGAGCTCCAAACGTGTGCTAATGGAGCTGTAGAGCTCGACGAGGACGGCGATGCACAGCCAGGAGATATTTTTTATTTAGAAGGCATCCTTTATAGGCGTTTTCAAGACCCTAAACGTAGTTGGCAAAAGGGGTCCGGAGTAGTGGACCAGTTGGTGGTGCCACGGGAGTGCAGGGATAGCCTACTGAGGTTGGCGCATGACACACCACTGGCAGGACATCTAGGGGTGAGAAAAACGGTGGCGGCTTTGGGGAAATTGTTTTGGTGGCCGGGGATGAAGTCTCATGTGCAGTCATGGATAAACTCCTGTGATATTTGTCAACGTGTCGGGAAACCGAACCAAGTTATTCCTAAGGCTCCGTTACACCCTATTCCTGTGATTGGGCCACCCTTTAGTAAAATTATTGTTGACATGGTTGGTCCACTCCCTCCCACTAAGGCGGGAAATAAATTTTTGTTAACCATAATGGATGTTGCCACTAGATACCCCGATGCATACCCTATGAAAAATGGAATGGCTAAGACGGTAGTCAGTAACTTGTTGTGGTACTTCTCAAGGTACGGGTACCCGGAGGAGATTCAGTCTGATCAGGGATCTAATTTCACCTCCAACATTTTCAAGCAAACAATGCAACAGCTTGGGATACGAGCAGTAGTATCGTCAGCGTATCACCCTGAGAGTCAAGGGGTGCTTGAGTGGTGGCATGCTACACTTAAAAGCATGCTCAGGTGTTATTGTGCTGACAACGGTATGGATTGGGATCTTGGATTGCCTTATGTGCTGTTTGCTGCTCGGGAGGTACCTGGTGAGAGCCTGGGATTTAGTCCAAACGAGCTGATTTTTGGACACCGTGTCAGGGGCCCCCTTAACATGCTGAAAGAAATTTGGGAGGGAACTGTGCAGCCTTGTCCATTATTAAAGTATGTGCTTGAAAGCCGTGAGCGCATGCTTAAGAGTCTGGAGATGGCAGGTAGAAATTTGACAGAATCACAAGCTTTGATGAAGGACAGGTATGATCGCAAAGTGAGGCTCCGGAAGTTCACTGTAGGACAAGAGGTATTAATTTTGTTGCCTTTGGTTGGTAACCCCCTCTCTGCGAAGTACACTGGACCTTATAAAATTGTAGAAAAAATTTCAGACTTAGATTACCTTGTTGCCACTCCAGACAGGAGGAAAAAGAACCAGTTATGTCACGTGAACCTTATTAAAGAGTATGTGAGGCGCCCCTCTGAGCCTCTCACTGTCCCTGTGTTGGCTTGTTGCGGCCGTGGTGGAGAAGGAGAGGGGGACAGTCAAGCTTCAGAGGAGGATAGCTGGGATCAACATGTTTCAGCGGATCAGTGGGCGGGGAACTCGAGCCTAAGGGCTGACGAGGCTATAGCTCATTTGCCTGAGCCGCAGTTTGATGCTATCCGTCAGTTGTTCGGTTCATACCCCACTGTATTTGCTGAACACCCAGGCCTCACTACTCAGGCTATGCATGATGTTGACGTGGGGGACCATCTACCCTTTAAGTCAATCCCGTACCGTGTGCCCCCCATAAAACTACCAGCTCTGAGGGATGAGTTGGAGTATATGCTCGGTAGAGGGTTGATAGAGAAAGGCACAGTTAAGTGGACTTCCCCTGTAACACTGCAGCCTAAGCCAGATGGCAAGGTACGCTTTTGTATTGATTTCCGTAGGTTAAACGGTTTGACTCCAACTAACCCATATCCTCTTCCTCGGGTTGATGATAGTGTTGACAAAATTGGTAATGCTCGTTTTTTGTCTAAAGTAGATTTAGTAAAAGGTTACTGGCAAGTACCTTTGTCCGAGCGTGCTAAAGAGGTATGTGGTTTTGTTGTGGACGGGAGTACCTACCGGTGCAATGTTATGCCTTACGGACTTAAGAATGCACCAGCAACGTTTCAGAACCTGATGAATGAAATTGTAAAGGACATTCCAAATTGCACCGTATATTTGGACGATGTAATCATTTATGATGACGACTTTGAGAGCCATTGTGAGCACCTTGAGACCTTGTTCCGGAAACTTAGTGAAGCAGGTCTGGTAGTAAATTTGGCAAAGTGTGACTTCGTAAAAGCCACTGTGCAGTACCTTGGGTTTGTAGTGGGAAGGGGACAGGTGTGCCCTCCTCAGAACAAGGTACAGGCTATCAATAAATTTCCGCACCCAACAACTAAGAAGCAGATTATGAGATTCTTGGGTATGATAGGCTACTACAGACGCTTCATAAAAGGTTACTCAACGGTGTTGGCACCTCTCACAGATTTGTTATCTAAAGACAAAAAGCTTTTGTGGGCACCTGAGTGTGAAAAGGCTTTCACTTTGGTGAAACATTTGCTATGTACTCACCCGATACTCAGGGCCCCAGACTTTAACAGGCCTTTTCAGCTGGCAACAGATGCTAGTGGTGTAGGGGCTGGTGCCGTCTTGCTACAGACAGACAATGAAGGTGTGGAACACCCAGTAAGTTTCTTTTCTAAGAAGTTCAATGCTGCACAAAAGAACTATTCTACAATAGAAAAGGAATTACTGGCGATTGTGCTGTCGCTCAGGCACTTCGAGGTGTATGTTCCAGCCTATGGCCCAGTCGTGGTTATCTACACTGATCATCACCCTTTGAGATTCCTGAATCAATTTCACAATCGCAATATGAGATTGACCAGGTGGTCTTTGATGTTGCAGGAGTATAACCTGGACATCCGTCATATTGCTGGATGTGACAATGTGATCGCGGATTGTTTATCAAGGGTGGATGATCAGTCGTAGGCTATCACAGGTGTGTGGGTTTGATTGGAGGAAAATAGGCTGCCCTTATAGTGCAGCCGGGAAAAACATATTAAAATATAAAAATCATATAAAAAACTCTTTCTTTTGATATAGGTAATCGTATAAGTTTGTCATAGCCTATAGAGTTTGAGTAGTCCACGAACTATCAAACGGCTGAGCTGCTGTAAGCTCGCTCTGGGAACATGATATTGTGTCTTTTTGCTATTGTTGGGAGGAGTTATAAAATGTGAATTTTTGGTTAATAATAAGATGTGTTTTAGTGATAAACTCAGCTTTGTTTTAGTGCCATACGGTCGCTGGGTGTGAGGGGCTTGATGGGGTTCTGTGTTTGTCAGATTTTAGCTCAGGGTTGAGCAAGTAAAATCTTGGGGGAGGTGTGACGCATGTCCAGTGTGAGCATGCTGTACAGAACGCCTAGTCATGCCCCACTCTCGCTAGGATCGTCAGGGCAGGAACTTTGGCTGTAGTCTATGTAGAGTTTCCTAACTTAGTTCATGTGAGCCGTTGTACTATAAGTATTATGAATATGTATTTTGTTTTCATCTGAGTCAACGAGTTCTATTTTATATCATTAGTTATAAGTATTGTGTGTAAAACTTATTTGTAATGATGGGAGAAGCGGCAGCCACAGTTGGGGGTCAGTGGGTGCGCCATGCGGAAGGTGGGCCTAACTCACTAGCACTCCCCCCCTCCCTCCTCCCCTCAGTGCTAGGAAAGCCTTTGTCTATCCCAGAGGAGAGAGAGAAATTACGTAATGATTGTCAGTGGGCGGTCCTTGGTAGTTCACGTTGGGCTCACTAGAGGGCCGGGTATAAAAAGGGAAGTCTAGCAATTTTTTCTTCAGAACTCATTAGGCAGAGCGACTTCTCATTTCCCTTGCTAACTATATATATTCTTCTGACTGATATGAACTTTCTCTACTACCTTACATTCTTATCTCCTCTTTTCCCTACCCTTTTTAACTTCCATGGTCCCGTTGGTGCAGAGCTAGTCAGCCAACGTATTATCGCTTGAGTTCTCATGAGATACATGCCTATTAGATAGCCTATTTTGGAAGGGTTAACTTAGAATAGGATTGATTTATGTTTGTTGCACTTGTCTATGCATTTCCCTGTGTGTTATTATTATTATTCCTGTTTTCTGCTAGTCTAGGTAATGCTAGACTGGGGTAAGGCTTTTCTGTATTACGAGTTGTTGTTTGATGCAGTGGTTAAGCGATAAACCTGCATACTCGTTTCGGTTCAGTGAAGCCTAGGTTGTCTTCGCGGCTGACTGTGTTGAGTTAATAATTTACAGTGCGTGAGGGCAAGAGCCTAACCACCCTGTATTTTATTAACAGCTTGTTTTTACTTTGTCAAGGAGCCGGGAGAAAACCAGATACAATGGATCTGGATTTCTCAAAGTGCACTTGTTAGTGTTAACGTAATACTTTAAACAGTTGTGAGGACTTCGCTAGGCTACGAGCCGTTTTTGCTCAGTCACTGCTACCTTTTGCCCACAGTACCCCAGCTAGACTTTACTCGATTAGTAGATACAGAATAGTATTGAAGCTTTCCTTATGTATGATATTGTTTATGCACTATTGATTTCATGTGTTGCAAGCTTGGCTACTTTAGTGATTAGTGGCCCACGAGCACAATCCGAGTAGGCTATTGCCGTTGCATTTGCGGAGTACTTCTTTTTAATGTTTGCCATTTACTATTGCATATTCTTTTAATTATTCTTATGCCAATTTAAACCTTTAATAGTATTTAATTGCCAGTGTTTTTCTTATTGAATTACTGTTCAAAATCCGATACGTACTTCTTACGAGCATCCGAGAAGCATCTAACTTTTTTCAGAAGATTCCTTGCTCGATGCTTAAGGACTATTAATTAACGTAACGTAATAGTGCCGATCCGAAGTAGAGGGTGGAGGACTTCTTAAGTTCTTAGTCAAGGGTGGATTACTTCGGCTTCGGCCAACACTATTCTTTGGTGTTGTTGTTTCTTACTTCTTTGTTTGATTGTTGACCAGACTAGAGAATTCCTGTCTCTTTATTAGTCTGTTGTTGAACACTAGTACCGAGTTCTTGTATACCCCGTTATAGCAGATTGAACTCTGGAGGGTATTGGTGTTTTTTGTTCGGCTGGCAGTACTAAGGGGTTGGGATCGTGTGTTTCCGTTGTGGCAGCGAGCCGTATTCGAGTCCTGATTGAGAGCCCTTGTGTACCCGAGTGCCAGGTCGTAACACTAGTTTAAGATATCAGTCCAAATTATTCCAGAAATGTTGCAAGGAAAATGTTGACTATACAAGTTCTTGTTGTATACTCCCAAGTTGTAAACAGCAGATGACCACCTTCGTTGGTGTATCTATATCGATCCATCCTTCTTATCTGTCCAAATATACATAGTATATGACGCCAGAGGGGAAACCTATCTAAACTGATATTCATAGCTCTGGGAATTGCAACACCATCCCCAAGTTGACAATTAGGTAAAGTTATGAAGGCATTTTGGTTCCCTTCCTGCCAAACTGTTGTGGTCTTCAGGTGACTTGAACTGAAGTTAAGGTTCACCTTCAGAGCTTGTCAGAGATCCCTCACGACTATAGTGGCCATTATACTGCTGCCAAAACTGTCCTACCTTCATCCTGTGTACTCAATCAACTTCTTCCATGATTATTTATCTACCTCTCGCACAAATGATCTGCTGACTGGGAGAATTATATTAGCTTGGCCTTTATAGAGAGAGAGAGAGAGAGAGTTACACAGAATTACACAGATACTCAGACCACACAGACCTTGCGGTCCCAACTAGGTGGTCCGGCCTATTCTCGCTATTCTATCGCTACTATAATAATCAGTGTTCCTCAGAGCTTTCCCAGTGTATACCACCTCCTTTACGTAGGGCACGTGGTACACGACTTGCAACTCAATCCCACCCCTACTCTGTGCAACTCTCCAACCCGAGAGTGAAACGTTACACTCAGTCTTTCTTCTACTCAACAGCTGAGCTCTGGAACTCTCTTCCAGAATCAGTCTTTCCCTCTTCCTATGACTTAAATTGCTTCAAACTCCGTGTGTCCAGGCATTTTGGCTCGAACGTCCCTTGATTTTGGCCCTGTCACTCTTTCAACTATGGGGGAGGCACTCGCTATAGGCAGTTCTGCCTTTTGCCTCCCTCAATCACATAGAAAAACAAAACAAAAACAAAATACTAGACAGGGACAGTTTATAGTGGAAGAACAGGACAGTAAAGTAAAAATATCTCTTCTCACCCTCCGCTCCCACCGGGTAAAAAGCCGTACCGGAAAATAGGAGGAAGTGTGACCTTATAGGTCAGGAAATGCCCACAAGGAAAGTTTTTATATAGTATAGGAAGAAATTAGTTTGAAAGAGAAATTACACATGCCTACTGATTATTTCATATTAATCCAATCTTCATCAGAGAGAGCGAGAGAGATATTACTATATGTTTTTGTAAGCAAGCAAATGGCAATGCTGTGATAATTCTTTCCACAGTTACATAAACTAACGCGGTCATCAGGTCTGGAGTTTTATGTCTGTTGTGGTAGCTTTGTGGTGTCTGGGGAGCTGTGTGTTTGTGTGTGTGCTTTATTATTTTTGTGGTTGGAGGGAAACTGTTTAAAACGGCAAGGACTGTGTGGAGAGGTGCGGGAATTGAGGTTATGCGTGCGTTTGTGTAAGTGGATGTTTGTATTGGATGCTTCTCGAGTTATAACCAGCAACACTTAGAAACAAATGAGATTACAGCAGTGTCTGGAAGCAGCATCACTGATGGTCTCATGTTAGTCTCATCTTGCTTGTAACTTGAACAACTGGAGAGCCCTAGAGACCCTTTAGTAAATAGAAAGTGGATATCTGCCAGTATGTTAAACCTTTATCATTATTATGTGGTGGTCTGGTCCTGTCTGAGTGTGGGTTGAAAGTCACCTGCCTCCTATAGTACTATAATTTTATATATCTTTGTATCGTTCATATTTTCGTGGTAGTTAGGCCTCGATAGTTTATTGTTCAGAATATTTATATAATTTTCTTAAAACAATTAGTTTGGACATGTGTCCCTTTTAGAAAGTGAATGGCAGAGCTGTGGATGTAAACATAATCAACACACAATTATCTGAGCTATTATAATATGACCTAGTATAGTGGCATTATGAGGGATTCAACGTTGAACTTTTCATCAAGCTATACAAGAAAAATTATTCCAAATTTCTGAAAGAGAACTCCTCACCGCGATTAGGGAAAACTCGCAATTGTGTTTATGGGTCGAAGTTAAGTCTTCCGTAATATTGTCCTTACGCCTAGCATTACTATGCTTACCTTCAGACGTCATCAACCCCTTCTGTACCGGCGATGTATTTTCAACTTTATGCTGGCTACTATCAGACGATTTTATTCAGGTTCAAAAGGGCGCCAACAATTAGCAGTCTTCGAACTATCTTTCTTAATCATTTTGACTACCACAGATCCTTCATAAACTGCAACAAATCATATAATATAACTAGGATACAATTTAAACGACGTCGCAGGTATAGGTGTTAAGAGGGTGGTTTCTGTCGTTGGTTATTGGAGAGAGGAGGCTGCTTCCGTGTGCTGGAGAGGTTATTGGATTTACCTGCCTGGGTCTTTGGTGTGGCATTTTTCCGGGAGTTGTGTGAGAGTGTGATGCGGTGTTTGGGACTCTTATAGTGTCGTGTTGTGGAGGTGTTTAGCTTTGTTTTGGTGATGTGTTGCTTAGTGTTATTTTGTGTTCTGGTAATGTTGTGTGTGTGTGTGTGTGTTCGGATTATGATAAATTTGTATTGTTTCCTTGCAGTAAGCGTGCCACATAATATATATATATATATATATATATATATATATATATATATATATATATATATATATATATATATATATATTTTGGACGTTCACTTTTTCCAAAAATGGCCTATTGGTTGGAACATGTGGATTTGAGCTTCGACAATATGAACATTCAGCTGTACAAAGCTAGTACAGCACTGGAGCAATATTGTCCTACATAAGCTGTGTGGAGGGTGGTGAGCCGCAGACAGATTGGTCTAGGAATACCTGTGATATAAAGCGAAATGTTGCGAGCGAGTCCTATATCTTTCATATTAGTATTTCTAGTTCCTATGATTGTTTTTTTTTCTTCTACCAGGGTGTTTTTCTACCAATAATTCTTATTCTTTCACATATAAAACAAATATTGTTATTTTTTCTCATTGTTGTATATCACGGCAGTACATAAAACACTAAAATACCTGTTTAAAAGAATAATCATAACTAAATTTTACATCCCGAACACCTCTTCCCTGCCCAGCTCATAAACCGTCCCTGTGCCCGCCTCTCACTAAACCTCCCAGACGAAAATGTTCACCAAATGTATGCACCCACAGTAGCCCTCTGTTACCTGTTTTACCTCCCTTCTTTACTGTTTACCTGTTTCACCTTCCAGATAGCTTTCTTCCCCGAGTTGTACGAGAAGTGCGATGAAATCGCACCTTTCTCGGTAGAAATCTTCAATAAATTACTAGAAAATGGAGAGGTCCCTGAAGTCTGGAAACTGGCCAATATGACCCCAATCTTCAAGAAGGGGGATCATGAGTGTCCCAAGAATTATCGGCCACTTAGCTTGACTTCTATCATAGTAAAACTCTTAGAAGGGATACTAGTAGACAAAATAGTTGAATACCTAGAAATCCACAATTTTATTACAGATTCCCAACATGGATTCAGGCGACACGGTTCATGCCTTACCGATTTGCTGGAATTGTCCACAAAATGCTGAGTGAGTAAGACAAAAGTAGAGCCATAGACATCTTTACTTAGATTTTCAAAAAGTTTTTGACAAAGTGCCTCATTGCAGGGTAATGTCAAAAGTGAGTGCAGTAGACATCAATTCAGAGGTCACAAATTGGATAGAAAATTGGCTAACAGGTAGACAACAACGAGTGGTAATCAATGGTGTTTCCTCTGAGTGGACTCAGTCACTTTTGGAGTTCCACAGGGATCTGTCCTTGGCCCTCTTCTGTTTATCATATATGTCAGTGACATCGATATTAGAAGAAATCTCAGAAATTGTTGGGCTATATTAAGAGGCATTTTAAGTATAGAAATATGGAAATAGTCCTCACACTTTACAACGCTCTGATACAACCTCTCCTGGAGTATGCTGTTCAATCCTGGTCTCCAGCACTCACGAAAGTTATAGAACGACTAGAAAAATTATAAGCTAGAGCTGCAAAGCTTATTCCATCGCTTAGAAGACTGAGCTATGAAGACCAATTGAGCACTCTTGATATATTTCCGTTGTAGACACGCAGACTACGAGGTTGGCTCATTGAAGTTTGGAAAATATTTAATGGGTTTGACGTGGATTATAGCAAAATGTTTAGTCTCAATACGAATACAACACGCAACCATGGCTGGAAATTATAATTTAAAAGGTTCAGCACTAGTATTTGTGGAAACATTTTCACGTATAACATCTGTTCTACTTTTTGTTTTTTTCTATATTTCAATTACTCTCTCTCGGGCATAGGCTGAGAGCCTGTACATTCAACCGTACATACAACGGTGAAGCCCGTAAGGTCTCGTTCCAGTCTAAAGAGTGAAACGTGTGAAGCACGTTGAGATGCAACCAGCCACCGCTATCTTGCCTTCGCACGATGGACGGGGCCCGGCTGCCCACCCACGATTCGAAGCAGCCCTGTCTCACCTCCTAAACTCGGACCCTCACTCAAAAACTCCACCTATTGAGCAATGAACTCACTAGGCATTGTCCCCCTGTAGACTATTTTGAATATGGGAATATTCATACAGTGCTATTTTATCAGGGAACAATGAGGGTATTTTATTGGCGTTTCGGTGGGCTTTGTGGTAATGCACGGATACTAGGTACAGCACAAATTCCATCTCAATAATATCTTCACATTGATACATCGGGATTCAAACCCAGGACCTTTGTATTATCAAGCCAGTGGCATGACCACTCCGCCAAGCCTCCACACCTACCCTCAGAAGTTGTAAACAGTTCTTCAGTAAAGCAGTTCAAGAAGAGAGTAGATAGTATTTTGCACACTCTGTAATGAGTGTAGTGCACTGAACAGTCTTTCTCCTTTCACTTCTAGTATTTCCCTGGAATGGACCGCAAGGTCTCTGAGATACTAACTATTCCTTGTAACTTCTCTCTCTCTCTCTCATATACCCTAGCCACTCTTCACAATCTCCTCCCACCGTCCGTCTAACCACCAAAGTTCTTCCTTTCATCACCCCAACTCTTTAATCCAAGTGTTCACCTCAGAACAAGCCCTTGGATCATCACAAGGTCTCGGCGTCAGATATTACTCTTTTTATCTTCATATTTTTAGCAATTTCGTCTTTGATTTTTTAAGTTTGTTCCTCGTGCCTTCGCACCAAGTGCAAATTAATTGTATATACTTATATCCTTAGCTGTAATTTAAGCAGTATGTATGTATCCACCCGGCTGTCCCTTAGTCCATTGTTTCGATTACATTATGTATTTACTCGTATTTTTGTTTACACCTTTGCCATATTCTCACCGTTGGCAGAATTGTTACTTAAATTCTTCACCCCATGACCCATTACAATGATCAGCGTCACCTCCTCCTCCTCGTAGTAATCTTACACCCCCCTCTCTCCCCCAACCTCCAATTTTTTAAGAGTCTGGCCTTTCCACTACCACCCACACCATAATTACTGCCGTTCCACCACGTCTTCACCAATATAGACTACTCTAGCCATAAGGGCGGGTGCCCAACCCCGAAAGAGGTTGAAATAGGGGTGCTATCCATTCTAGGGCCTTTCCTAGCTGATGCTGAGAGGATTGGGTTCTAGTCATGTGGTGATGGTCTGGTCTATCAGAATGAGAGCTGAGCGATCTCTGCCATACCCATAGCTTGCTCTGACTGTTCCTTTTACTTATATATTTTCTAGATCTCAAGTGACGGAGTCTCTTCTGTGGATTGACCTCCCAATCTACCAAGATTGGAAGCCAAAGTGTCATATTTTTCCTTTGCCCCTCAGCTTTCTCTTCATAATTGCTGATGGGCACAGGGTCCTGGGTGGGGCTTTGGTTTTCCGGGCATTTCCTCACCCTCCTCAGCTCCCTGCCATGGAGTGGCTTCGGTCAAACAGGCTTTATTGTGGTCGGCAGAGAGGGTTCTGTGGGGGCGCTCGGTTATGGCCTTGGCCTTGCTCGGGACCTTGGGGCTGTTCGGCCAGGCAGCTTGGGGAACAGCAACAACAACAACAACTCTAGCTATAATACTTATATCCAACACCATTAATATTCCGTTCACTACCGTCTCCACCAAGAGCTCCATAATCATTAACACAAGTTTCGTTCGACCATTGCCACCATCACCACTTCCATTATCTAAACCACTATGACGTCACACCATCACTCGTATTAGTTTACCACCACCTCTCCTCATCCACCAGTACTTTCCCTCCTTCCCTTCTCCTCCTCCTCCTCCTCCTCCTCCATCACAATCTGTCCTTATCATCATTATTAACGTCATCACTCCATTCATTATCTTAACCACATTTCCGAGCACCATCCCTCGTGCCCCTCACGCCTCTGTGTCTATCAGGTACAGGCGCCCTAAACAAATTGGCTCCAATATTGATGAGTGATTGTGTACCACTATGAGGGCAATAGTTATTGATTAACCCTTAACCAACGGCGCACGACATCTGTCGAGTTAAATAAATTTGGACTATGTGGCGGTGCACGACAGCTGTCGAGTGCCATTTTCAGCACGTAATGTTGCTGAGAGAGAGAGCTGAGCGGTGGGACGAGCGTAATAACCTTATGACCGCTCCCCATGACCACCGTGGATGTACTGAACTGTATTCTACCCTCCCCCTCCCTCTCTCACTCGCTACACAGGGAATTATGTACGGAAATTACCTTGTTTTAGGTTTTATGCACTCGTGTTGCACGATCGTTGCAAGAGAACCAGTGGTCGTACAAGGATGGTTCGGGTGTCATTGGAAAGCTCTTTTTACGCCCTTTCAGGGATAGATACTTGTTTTAAGCTCTGGGTATTGTTTATGCATGAAAATGAGCACGGAAACAACCCTAGGGTAAACAAAAATCCGCTGGGCGGCACAGTGTAAAATACCCTACCACCCGCTCTTTGTGTGTTAATACCCAAGCAAATGTGTATGTAATATTAACAGCTTGTAGTCATAGCAAGTAAAATAGAGAGTAAAGGCACACAGAGTGTGCAATTATGTACGTAAAAGGAGACAAAAGACTTAGCTGCCTGTAGCTAGGGTCCATTCATACTAAGTGATAGAGAGCCACATTCAAGGAATTTGGAGATTAAAATACCTGCACAAATGGAATATGAATACGTTTAAATTGTAGGAAGAAATAAAGACGACCTGAGGAAGAGAGTTTGATACATTACCGGTTACGCCAGAGAGTTGGACAGAATAGCTATGATAATGAGAGGTAAGTATATAACCCATATTATTATAGCCTTGCACTATCAGGATACTATACTACATAATATTCACATTATCACTGAATGTACTCAATGTATTATATTTAAGTTAGAAATTTTAATTGCCTGGTCATCACTAGTGAAACTTATTTCATTATCTTGTTACGACCCTGCATTTAATGACAAGATAACAACCCGCCCATTATAATAATCTTCATTAAGTAATATTCTCTCTCTCTCTCTCTCTCTCTCAAAACATTAGTTTCATAGTTTACATACGTATACTGTTGCTGTTAGGCCGCTCAAAAAATGATTTACTTGAATACATAGTTAATATTGAAAATTAAGACGGCTAGTAACAAGAAGAAACAACACATGATGGTCCTCTTGTCAATGAAGTGAATTAGTACATGTTTGCTTATATAAACTCCCGATTTCAGCCAAATTCAAACTATTTAATGTTATTTAGGAAAATATATTGTCTCTTCAATCTCAATCATACCTACTGTATCTACTTACAAAATATACATCTTGTATTCTACTTCATGGTTAGTTAAAGTCATTCCTTATTACCCATGTATCGCCGAAGCCTTGAAACACAATGTATTTTTTTAAATCCTGTCTGTGTGTTTGTCTGTGTATATGTTCCAAACATATCACAAAAACGAATGAATGGATTTTGACGAGAATTGGTCAATCCCTTCATTGTGTATCCGGAAGGATCCCATTAACGTTTGCTTAACATCCGAACCTGAATAAAAGCTACTCGCCTTTTTAATAACATAATTTAATATCTTGTACTTCATGTAAATATACCTCACGACTTAATTACCTCAAATATTTACTACTTCAATACTCATTTCAACTTTCATTGTAAAAGTATATTTATTTTTACATTAATTAACTAACTGTTGTGTGTCTCATTCTACTCTACCTTACAACGTCAATACAATCATGAAACCACTACCTCATACTTAACCTCACTCTCATTCCCTTCTATGCCATGATCAATTATTATTATTTTTGTTTTTACCCCAGCCAGTTTCAATTCCATCCAACTGTTTTCCCTCCCTTGCCATTTATTTTCTCATCCGGAATTTAGCAGGATTCCGGATCGTCGTAATTTTTCTGGACCTAATTTCCGCCTCATTGTTTTAGTCCAGTTTTCCGGAATATTGGACCAGTTACCCTCATTCTTCCCGGACTCTCTCATTTGTGTTCACTTAGTTTCTGGGTATTGCTTGCTCTCGCCTTTTATCTTATTTTCACTTGCTGTTATCTTTGATTGTATTACTATGTTCTCTTTATCGCTCTCGTCCTTTAGCCCTCTCTACTCTTGTACACGCACCAACACACTTACTCTCACACACACGCACGCTCTCTATCATTCACTCACACACACACACACACACATACACACACACACACACACACACATACTCTCTCTCTCTCACACAAACGCACACACACCCAGGATGGGTGGGTGTGGGGGGGAGGGACCATAAATGCCCCCACACCCGTCCAACCTTCCCCTGACGACTCCGCAAAATTACCTGGACCTCGGCCATTTACTCTTTCTATTAACTTTTGCAACATTCGCGGACTTTCCTCTAATTTTCTCTCTGTTGAACACCATCTCTCCTCCTACAAACCTGATCTTGTTTTCCTCACCGAAACTCAGAGGTCTGAAGCAACTGCCAGCAGCCCCTTCTCTGTATCCTCCTACTTTATATATCCTAGTTTCAAAGCTAAAGGCGGATGTTGTGCATACATGCACAACAAACTCACTTGCTCTCGTGTTCCCAATTTCGACTCCTCAGAATTCTCAACTTTATGGCTCAAACTTTCCTGTCATTCTCTTAATAAATATTTCTGTGCTGTCTGTCTTTCCCCTAACTCTAACGACTATCTAAACTCTACAGTGGAACACATTCTATTCATTTCTCATTTCTCAGAAATCTCCATCTTAGAAGATTTCAACGTTCACCGTCGCCAATGGCTCTCCTCTCACACTACTGACCAATCTGGTGAACAAGCCTACTTTTTTTCTATCCTAAAGTACCTAAACCCGTATCCCGGATTGCCTTGGATATCGGCCCAACATTTTTTAATTGTTTCTAACTTCTAACCCTTCTTCTTATACTGTCGATCTTTTTCTCTCCTTTGTACTCCTCCGACCATAAACATATCTCTGTCACCTGTCCTATCTCTCCAGTACGGCCACCCAATCCTCCTAGCCAGCGGCGCTTGTGGCACTTTGGCGCTGCCGACTGGGAGGCCCTCCGGCAATACTTCTTTGATTACCCATGGAATGATTTCTGCTTCCGTGGTCGGGGACCCTCGGAGAGTGCTGAACGCATTACCGAGGTAATTCTATCGGGCATGGAAGCATACATTCCATTTTCTTTCTCTCAGACTAATGCAAAATAATTTTAGTTTACTCACACTTGTTCTACTGCTGTCCATATCAAGGAAGAAGCATTCAAACGGTACCGACGCCTAAGACTCAAGAATCTCAATCATCCTATGTTTCTGACCGGAATCAAGCCAAATCTGTTCTTCGACTTGCCAAGCACTCTTTCATCAATAATAAATGCACTGAACTATCCAACTCTAGCTCTTCCCAAGCCTTCTGGCATCTAGCCAAAAACCTCTCCAACAATTTTTCTTCCTATTCTTTCCCTTCCCTTTTCCACTCTGATGGAACAACCATCACTTTTTCCTCTGACAAAGCTGAACTCTGCGCTCAAACTTTTGCTAGAAACTCCACCTTAGATGATTCCAGAGCTATTCCTCCCTCTCCATCCCCCTCTCCCCTACTTATGCTATGCCTTATATCCTAATCTCTTCTAAAAAAGTATTATCTACTCTCTCTGGGCTTAATACTGAGAAGGCGTACTGTCCGAACGGTGTTCCTCCTGTTGTACTAAAAAACTGTGCTTCCGTGCTGGCTCCCTGCCTAGGCAGACTCTTTCGTCTCTGTCCATCCTCTAACGTCTTGCCTTCATGCTGGAAATTTGCTCTCATTTAACCTGTCCCAAAGAAGGGTGACCGCTCTCAACCCTCCAATTGCTCTCATATCTTGTATCTCTAAAGTTTTTGAAGCTATTCCTGCTTCCAAATTTCTTAAGCATTTCTCTTCTCATAATCTACTCTCTGATCGCCTATAGGGTTGCTCTACTGGTGATCTTCTTTCATATCTTACTAACTCTTGGTCATCCTCCTTTCGGGACTTTGGCGAGACCTTTTCGATTCCGCTAGACATATTGAAGGCCTTCGATAGAGTCTGACCCAAATCTTTATTTTCTAAACTACCCTCCTTCGGTTTCTATCCCTCCATCTGTGCCTTTGTCTCTAATTTCCTTTCCGGCTGTTTCATAGCTGCGGTTGTGGATGGCCATCGCTCACTTCCTCATCCTATCAAATCCGGTGTTCCTCAGGGCTCTGTCCTATCTCCTATTATCTTTCTATTTTTCATAAATGATCTTCTCAACTGTACCTCCACTCCCATCCATTCATACACAGACTACTCTACCTTACACTACTCAATTAGTTTTCCCGAATGCCTCAGCCAGCAATCCCTCAAAGACAAACGTAATGAAGCCATACAACACTTATTTTCTGATCTAGCTGCTCTAGGGGACAATAGATAATTTTGTGTCTCATTGTTACTGCTTTAATAAGCAAAGAGGAAGATAACCATTTTTCCTAGAGAACCTGCGTGTCTTGGTGTTTGAGTCAGATATTTTGAGCGTGTCTGTTGCAGGGTAGTACGGTGCTGTGGGCTAGGCTATGTAAGCATCTGGTTGCTCCGGCTCCCCTCGTAACAATTTATATATATATATATGGTGACTAAATGGCATTACGATAGGGCAGACTGGGAGGGTCTTCAAGGTTTCTTTATTGA
The DNA here is from genome assembly GCA_032716605.1 of Paralithodes platypus. Lineage (NCBI taxonomy): Eukaryota > Metazoa > Arthropoda > Malacostraca > Decapoda > Lithodidae > Paralithodes > Paralithodes platypus. The sequence continues at coordinate 62,034,723 of CM064497.1, read as the reverse complement.
TATTCCCTGGACCTCTTTCTTTTCTAATGATGCACACTCCACCTTGAGCCACATACAAGATTTTGTAAAAATTGGAATGGAAACTTTTATTCCTCATCAAAAGTACATTAAAATATCTAATTCACCTAAATGGTTTGACCATAATTGTGCTAGAGTAACTGAACAAAAAGCAATAGCCTACAATGCATACACAAGATCAAAAACACATGAAGCCTTTAATTACTTTAGAAACATCAGAAATCATGCCAAAACTGTATTAAACCTAACTAAATCAAACTTTCTCCACAAGCAGGCAAATAAACTTCTAAATAATCCAAATGATAACAAAATATTTTGGTCTACTCTTAACTCATTTAAATCCAACTTCACTACTGCTTCATCCATTCCACCATTAAAATCTCCGACTGGCAATCTTGTAAGTGACCCACGAGGTAAAGCTAACCTTCTTGCGGATATTTTCTCCACCAACTCAACCTTAGATGAAATAAATCAAGATGTCCCTGTACTTAATTTTAATTCGCCTGAAATTCCCTCACTTAAGATCCACACCAGACATGTCAAAACTATTTTGCAGAATCTCTCAGTAGATAAGGCTCCTGGTCCAGATGAAATTCCTCCAATAGTACTTAAGAATTGCTCCTTGGTGCTCGCTCCTGTATTGGCAAAAATGTTCCGTCTGTGTACTCATACCTCATGCTTCCCAGTACCCTGGAAAGAAGCAAACATCCATCCAGTTCCTAAAAAAGGTGCCTCTTCAGATCCATCAAACTACAGACCAATAGCTATAACTTCCACTCTTGGTAAAGTCTTTGAAATTATATTAAATAATCACATAATAAAGCATCTTGAGAATAATAAATTAATCAGTGATAGGCAATATGGTTTTAGACGATGTCGATCAACTGCAGACATGCTTTGCCTTCTTACGCATCAAATCAACCAAGCTACAGACCAACATGGTGAATCACATACAATAGCACTGGATATATCAAAGGCATTTGATAAGAGTCTGGCATCAATCCTTATTGTCGAAGATGTCACACTACGGCCTTGCATCATTAGTTCCACTAATTTCTTCTTATCTTCATAACAGAAAAATACGTGTAATGGTAGATGGCCTTTATTCTCAATTTCACTCAATAAATGCTGGTGTTCCCCAGGGATCAGTTTTGGCCCCAATTCTGTTCCTCATTCATATCAATGATCTCATATCTACCACTCATAATCCAATACATTCCTACGCAGATGACTCAACACTCCACAGTTCCTTTACATTTACCAATTCTTTCACCCAACCCGATCTTATAAATTCAAAAATAAACACTGCAATTTCTCTGAACCAGGACCTTTCTAGAATTAATGGATGGGGACAAAAGAATCTAGTTTCCTTTAATGCACAGAAAACCAAGTACATTCAATTTTCTAACCGACAGAATCTCACTGACTCCCATATATTTTTAATGATGTAAATATTCCCACTTCCCCTAGTATTTACATTCTCGGTGTAACATTAACTACTAACTTGAGCTGGACACATTATGTTAGAAGCATTGCTAAAATGCCTCTAAAAAACTGGGACTCCTGTACAGAGTTCGAGAATTCTTCACTGACGAGCAGTTGGCCGTGATATATAAAAGTCATGTGCGTTCTCAGATGGATTACTGTTCACCTCTGTGGGGTGGAAGTGGAGTGGTTGCATTGAGGCAGTTGGACAAAATTCAAAATAAAGCTATTAGATTAATCAATAACCCTGCAATCACACAGGACCTTCCTACATTATCCATACGAAGAAACGTTGCATCCCTTGCATTATTCTACAGATATTTTCACAGCAATTGTTCCGAGGAACTTGCTTCAATTGTGCCGCCTCTCCACATCTTTCCCCGTAGAACTAGGGCAGCTGAGAGCGCCCATGAATTTACACTTTCTCCTCCACAATGCAGAACTTCTGCTTATCAGAAACAAATGGCGACCTTGCTTAGGATTTTGTGAACTTAGAGAAATATTGCAGGAGTGTTGTGGTCATTTGTTTTTGTTTGAAGGAATATAGTGGACAAGTGGATTTTTTTTTGGCAAGTAGTATAACACTTAAGAGTCTTCAAGCATTTTTTGAGTGAATAGTGCTACATAAGAGTTTAGGTACTTCTATTTTGTTTATGTAAACGTTGAGAATTTTTGGTGGACACTATGTCGAACGACGGATCAATGTACAGTGAGGACACAGTAAGGGAAGCAGACTCTGAGGTGCAGCAGCGGGCTTTGTTAGATGACATTAAAGTTATAGCTAGTGAGGAGGATGCAAGGAAGTTTCTGGAGATACCTATTACAGTTGACTGGGTGTCGGGGATTGATCGGTATGGTCTCCAGTGTTTGGCCACGGTCATGGGGCATGTGGGCACAAGCAGCATGTCGAGAGGTGACCTGGTGGCCTGTGTGCTCGGCGGGGTGCGTGGGGCTTCGGGTGGAGCGGGAGCTGGGGCACCTTCGGCCCAGCCCCCATTCCACTCGACTCCTACCATGGTCCCCCTCGGGCTCCGGAGCCGGGTACGTTCCCGCAGGCCGATAGTCACTGGCAGCGTGGTTTGTCACAGGGTGGGTCTCCAATTGTTGCATCTCCTCCTCAAGGTTTGACTCCAGATATGCTCTTCCAGCTTGAGATGGCTAAGATGCAGCTGCAGCAGAAGCGGGAATCTGAGCAGCAGCAGCGGGAGTTTGAGATGGCTAAGATTCAGGCTGAGGAGAGAAGGGCCAGATATGAGCTCGAGCAACGGCAGCGAGAGAATGAGTCTGAGGAGAGAAAGGCTAGGTACTGTGCAGACATAGATCTTGAGAAGTCTAGGGTGGAGTCGACAGGGCAGCGTCTCGGTTCTGGGAATCGAGGCCTTGATCAGTCGTTATCGCACCTGCTCAAGTTGGTCCCTGTATTTGATGAGTCGGGTGTCACTGAATTTTTTATGCGTTTTGAGAAGAAGTGCCGGGAGCACCAATGGCCCGAGGTTAAGTGGGCAGCCCTTGTTTCCTCTAGATTGATTGGCAAGGGACTCAAGGCATATGATGCGTTGCCCTTGGAGTCGTGCATCGATTACGAGGTATTGAAGGAGGCTGTCCTGCGGGCATATGAGTTACAACCAGAGACGTACAGATTGAAGTTCCGGGGTGTAACGAAGGGTCGTGAGTGCACCTTTCTTGAGCATGCCCGGGATCTGTCCGATGCATTTAGAAACTGGCTGCGTTCTGAGAAGGCATCGACGTTTGAGGAGTTGAAACAGCTGATGCTGCTAGTACAATTTTTTAAGTGTACGGGCAGCGATCTGACGTTGAATCTTAAAGAGAAAAACCCAAGAACTCTTCAGGAGGCAGCTGAGATGGCTGACCTTCGGATGTCACTGATTCGTGGGTGCGGGTCTGCACAACGGAACGATGCAGGTAACAAGGGGCGCAACACTCCACCCCCCCCGAGTCAGTGATACACCATATAACCATTACAACAAGAGCAACGATACTAAGTCTGACCATAAACCTAATACCGTTCTGTTTAAGAAGGGTCAGGGCCCTTCCCCACCTCAAGGGAAGCCTAAGGGGGAGTTAGAGTGTTTTCATTTTCATGAGAAGGGGCATTTTGCAAGAGCCTGTCCAAGCAAGCTACCTAATGCAGTTGTGTCTTTGGCTCGCAACATTGGGGTGTCCCCGAAGTCGTCTGAGTTTGCCCGGGGTATAACGTCAGAGGCTGGGACACAGCCAGTGGAGAAGAATCCGGAAGGCTCGAACCCTGTCCGCGATGTCTTTTGTGACCATCGAGGGCATGGCCGCGTGAAGTGGGCTGGTAAGAAGCATGGAGTTGAGCTGTTGCGAGACACGGGTGCCTCTCAGACTTTAATGAAGAACTTTACTGGTAGACCAATAAACGTGGCACGGGTGGTTGTGGTGCAGGGTATCAATGCTGTCAAGTCATACCCGTTGGTCAGGATGGAACTGGAGGTGGATGGTGTGACACGAGAGTTGGATGTGGGTGTTGTGGAGAACTTGCCTGTTTGGGGCGTCGACCTCCTTCTCGGCAACGACTTTGCGGTACCTACTTCTGAGGTTTCACCCTTAGTCGTTGCCGAGAAGCCGGCCGACGTGAGTAGGGAGGAACAGGAGTGGGTAGAGAAGTGTCAAGTACAACCTATGGCGTGCGTTGTTACTGGACCTCTTGCATCCAAAGTGTCACAGCTTATTCCTCAGTCTTCTGATCAACGGAGGAATGGTTGGAAGAAGATGGCTAATGTTGGTAACAGTTTTGAAGAGTTTAGTATCAGCGGCTCTTCTTGGCAACTCAGTATTGGCACCATTGTTGGAGTCTGGAGAATCCCCAGGACCTGTCACAGCTAGTGAGGAGGTAGGGCAGGAAGAGACTCCGAGGCAGCAACGTTATGCACAGAGAGAACAAAGGGTTGCGCAGCTTGATATTGGGGGAGGACTTGGGTTGCTTCGGAAGCATCTAGACAGGTTGGTTCCCTCAGATATTTGTAAACTGCAGTTGGATGATCCGGAAGTTCAGAAGTGTGGTAATGGTGCTGTCGAGATCAAACACGAGGTCGGGGAAACATGTCATGTGAACCTGTTGGAGGAGTTTGTGAGGCAACCACCTGAGCAGCCTACTGTCCCTGCGTTGGTCTGCAGCGGCCAAGGTGGAGAAGGAGAGGGGGGCAGTAGGGCACAGGTGGAGGAGAGTTGGGATTATCATGTCTTGGCGGAGCAGTGGGCGGGGGCAACGAGGCTGGTGGCTGTGGAAGCGCTAGAGCACCTGCCTGACCAGCAGTGTGCAGTGCTCCAGCACCAGCTCGGTTCATACCCTACTGGTCGTTCCGAGCCCCTGAGCCTCACAACTCAGGCGGTGCAAGATGTTCAGCGGGCAGGTCACGTGAATGTTGGGAGACCGTTAGCCTCGTTGCTTCGGTGGTTCAAGGTGGGCGACGAGGCTTTGGCATGGTTGCCAGATCAGGGTCGACCCATGGCTGCCAAGGGTGGTGGTCAAAAGGAGGACTTTGAGCAGATTGGTGAGGTTGGCTGTGGCATAGAAGTGCCCAGTCGTCGCATAGCCTCCCAATGCTGCTCTAGTCGATTGCAACAGCCCTACCATACACCGACTGTATCTGGCCATGTCGCTAAAAGCGGTGATGCTGTGCAGGCAGATGTAGTCGTAAGGAATGCGGGGGTGCGCATGTACGGTATCGGTGGGGAAGCCTTAGCAATTGTGAACTATGGGAGTGACTGCACGGATGGTACTGATTGTCCCTCTCATGACCTGGCTGTTCTAGGGACGAAGGTAGAGAAGGAGGGAGACTACAGGTTAGAAGCTGCGGTCTCGGCTGGGTTGTGGAAGGACACTAGGATTGTTATTCTGCGAGATAAGTTGTTTACTAGGCTGGGGCAGTGCATCCACATGTTTGTTGCTTCTCCAGGCCTGATGTACAGGGTAGAATCCGACATGCAGGCTGGAGATAGTGCAAGGCTCAGTTTAATTCCCTACCGTATAAATCCTGCTCGACAGCCTGTGGTGCAAGCAGAGCTGGATTACGTGTTGACGAAGGGTCTGAGGGATAAGGAATGTCGTGAGTGGTCGTTGCCTGTAACTTTGTAACCTGTGTTAAGTGGCAAGATCAGTGAGTGTGTTGATTGCAAGAGTGTGTGTGCATTATCCCTGACAGACGCCTATACTTTATCGAGAGTTGACGACACCATACACCGCCTCGGGGCTGCATCGCCTATCACGAAGGTAGAACTAGTGAAAGGTTATTGGCAGGCCCCATTGCCGGAAAGAGCGAAGAGAAATGCCAGTCTTGTGTTGAACTGGGCAGTTTATCAGTGCCAGGTGTTGTTGTGCTGCCGGAACACAAGTTGGATGTGTGGCATGCTAAGGGCACTGATAATGTTGTGGCTGATTGTTTGTCACGGGAGGGTTTGTTTGCAGGAGAATCCTCGCCGTTCAGTCAGTGTGTGTTGAGAGTGGAGAAAAACAAGGCTTGCCCCTGTAAGTGCAGGCGCCATAAACATATTAAAAAAATAAAAAATCACATAAAAACTCTTTCTTTTGATAGTTAATTGTAAGTTGCCTATGTTATAGCTAAAGTCCTAAGTTGAACCTGTCTTTCACTTAGGAGGCTGGGTTCTGTGAAGCTCGCTCTGGGAGCATAGCAGGCTAAAATTATACTATTATGTTTGGGAGGGGTTATAACATTTTCTTTATGTTGATATGTTGTTTTATGTAAGATTGAGCTTTGCATTTCATTTCTGGCGGAGTGGCTATGTGTGACGGGTCTTGTCGGCATTCTGCCTTGTCAGATATCGTGCTCGCCTAATGTTGAGCGTCCTATATCTTGGGCGGGGTGTGACGCCTGCCAGCGTTGGCAGAATCGCCTCCCGGTAGCCACTAGCACTCGCCAGGGCAGTGAAATGGGCTACAGTCTGTCTACAATGTTGTACTTTCTTTCTTGTGAATCGTCATGCCACAGGCAGGGTAGAAGTGGTCTTTGTTTTCGCCTGTGACAATGCATTGTATTTTATATCATGAGTTGAACATAAGATGCATTGTAGTGAAGGAGAGAGAGAGCCAGCGAGCAGGGTGGGGGAGGTGAGTGTTGCTTTTCCTCCTCCTCCCTCCTCCCTCCCGGAGGAGTTGCTCGCCCGCGTGGCCTTTTCTCTCGGTTTTGATTGGCTGGTGGTTCCTGGCGCCTTCTGCAGGCCTGCTGCTGGGTGACGTAGCGGCCTGTGATTGGCTGACCACCGTGCCTTTGTGTGGGATCCTGGAGGGGTCCAGAGGAGCTATTCTCCTCAGAGCTTTCCTGACTAGCATACCCTTCACATGTCCCTTGCCCCCCTGTCTCCCGACTTCTACCTATAGAGCACTTTCTCTCTCTCTCAACTTCTTACCTCTCATTCTTCTACTCTATTTAATATCATAACTTCCCTTTGGTTCTGCACGATTTCATATATCGGCCATTGTATTATATGCTGAAGCTCTCAGATAACACATGTTTAGTTAGGCATTTTGGAAGGGTTACCAATTTTGTCTGTAGAGGTTGACACACTCACGGTGTCTCCCGTCCTGTATCTTGGTGGTCTGCTGGGGGATTTAATGCTAGACTGGGATAAGGCTACTGGTGTTGTGATTTCCATGTGTACTAGGTTTTGTTGAACCTGTACAATCGCAACGGAGACGTGGGAAGCCTAAGTGGTCTTTCTGACTGTGTACCTTGTGAGTTTAGCACTGTGTTGCGAGTGAGGGCTTTTGCCTCTGCCACCCAACACTGTGCTAACTCGTTTGCTTTGACTTTGAGAGGGTCGCCAGGAGAGAACCAGATACTAGCGATCTGGATCTCTCAAGAGAGCACCCCGTCAATTAACGTAATTTGGCCGCACAGCCTTAAGGACTTCGCTAGGCTACGAGCCGCTTGCTCAGCCATTGTCTCCTAGCCTACTACATCCCAGCTAGACTTTATTCGCCTAGCAGACACCAGATTTAGATTATAAACTCTTTCTGTTATGTATGCATTATTCACAAGCATTTATTAGTCTAGGTTGTTGTTGAGTTGCACAACCCTAGTAGGCTGTTTCGTTGATGAGGAAGTACTTCTTTTGCTGTTTGAGTTCCTACTATTGCGCAGTTATTATTCCCGTGCCAGTTAACCCTATATGTCCTTACAATTGTCATATCCTGTTCCTGCTTTATACTACAGTTCAAAATCCGATACGATTATCTTAACCTAGCATCAGAATTTCTTCAGAAGATTCCTGCTCGATGCTTTGGGACTTTCGTTCACTTTCTTTAGTATAGGAGTGCCAGTTCATTATTGTTTAGAGTAACTTTAAATATACTTTCTTCTAGTTTGCATTAAATCATTGGAGTGATTTAATTAAGATCTCTATCTTTTCCTAGTATACCTTATTACCGTAATTGTATGTTGTTGTGATCAGGCTGTATCAGAGATCATCAGCCTGTAGTAGTAGTGCACTTATACTGAGTTATAGGATACCCCGTTATCGCAGATTTAACTCTGGAGGGTATAGGTGTTTTTGTGCGCCGGCATTATAAGTTCAGGGGTTGGATCTAGTGTTACCGTTGTGGCTGTGTGCTTTCCTAGTCCAATGATTAAGAGCCCTTGTTTTATACGAGCCCCGGTCGTAACACTGGCAATATCAAAGAAGCGTCTATTTTAATGTGAGCACGTAAAAAGAAACCTAAATAGGAATGTTACTTGCAAAACGTGTAAAAAACGTGAATATTTGGTATCATTGAATGTATGTTCACTGCTAAAAGAAAACGTTTAACAAATCTGTGTATAAAATTTAGAGTAAAAGATAAACGTTACGTTATATTAATACTAACATACCACATCACTACTAAAACGTTTGGTACTTGTAAAGGTGTTGTAATATTACAACATTTCAAAAAATACGTCAATGCAACGTTTTTAAAAGGTTTTAATATAACATACACAAATTACATTACTACACATAGTTTTAACAAGTTGCTACAATGTATATTTTTAGTAGTTACGAAACGTGTTTCATAACCTATGGAGTACATTGTTTATTAACGTCTTAGGCACGTGCCAAGATAGGAATTACATGATGTGATAATGCAACTTGTATTGAACAAACAAGTAATACGTCAGTAAGACGTTAATAGTTTATGCATCGGCAACGTTGATGTTAGCTTGGGACAACATAAAAAAAACGTCCATCATAATGTTGTGAGCACGTAAAAATGAACCTAAGTATGAATGTTATATGAAACACGTGTAAACAACGTGTACATTAGGTATCATTGATTGTATTATTACTACTGAAAGAAGACGTGTAACAAATATGTGTATAAAATGTAGAGTAAAAGTTAAACATTACGTTATATTGATACTAACATACCACATCTACTTCTAAAACGTTTTGTACTTGTAGCCTACAGGTGTGGTACTATTACAAAGTTTCTAAAAATACGTCAATGCAACATTTCGAAGATGTTATAATAAAACATACAAAAATGACATTACCACGCATAGTGTTAACACTTTGCTACAATGTATGGTTTTAGTAATTACAGAAAGTGCTTCATAACCTATGGAGTACATTATTTGTTTACGTCTTTGGCACGTGCCATAATATGAATCACATAATGTGATAATGCGACTTGTATTGAACAAACAAGAAAGACGTAAATAAAATTTCTATAGTCTATATAATGGCAACGTTAATGTTTGTTGTTTGACAACATCAAAGAAATGTCTAGTATAATGTTGTGAGCACATAAAAAGGAACCTAAGTAGGAATGTTACATTTTTAATGTGTAGAAAACGTTTATATTTGGTATCATTGAATGTATGTTTTTCACTACTAAAAGAAAACGTTACAAAAATCTGTGTATAAAATGTAGAGTAAAAGATATACGTTAAGTTATATTAATACTAACATACCACATCTACTACTAAAACGTTTGGTACTTGTACAAGTGTGGTAATATTACAACGTTTCTAAAAAGACGCCAAAGCATCTTTTCTAAGAGGTTCTAATATAACATACACAAATTACATTACCACACATAGTGTTAACATGTTACTACAATGTATGTTTTTAGTAATTACAAAACTTGTTTCATAACCTATGGAGTACATTGTTTTTTTACGTTTTTGGCACGTGCCATAATAGGAATTACTTATTGTATTGTGAGAATGCGACTTGTATTGAACAAACAAGAAAGTCGTAAATAAAACATTTGTAGTCTATTTAATGGTAACTGTTACGAACTGGCACTCGGGTACACAAGGGCTCTCAATCAGGACTCGAATACGGCTCGCTGCCACAACGGAAACACACGATCCCAACCCCTGAGTACTGCCAGCCGAACAAAAAACACCAATACCCTCCAGAGTTCAATATGCTATAACGGGGTATACAAGAACTCGGTACTAGTGTTCAACAACAGACTAATAAAGAGTCAGGAATTATCTAGTCTGGTCAACAATCAAACAATGAAGTAAAAACAACAACACCAAAGAATAGTGTTGGCCGAAGCCGAAGTAATCCACCCTTGACTAAGAACTTAAGAAGTCCTCCACCCTCTACTTCGGATCGGCACTATTACGTTACGTTAATTAATAGTCCTTAAGCATCGAGCAAGGAATCTTCTGAAAAAAGTTAGATGCTTCTCGGATGCTCGTAAGAAGTACGTATCGGATTTTGAACAGTAATTCAATAAGCAAAACACTGGCAATTAAATACTATTAAAGGTTTAAATTGGCATAAGAATAATTAAAAGAATATGCAATAGTAAATGGCAAACATTAAAAAGAAGTACTCCGCAAATGCAACGGCAATAGCCTACTCGGATTGTGCTCGTGGGCCACTAATCACTAAAGTAGCCAAGCTTGCAACACATGAAATCAATAGTGCATAACAATATCATACATAAGGAAAGCTTCAATACTATTCTGTATCTACTAATCGAGTAAAGTCTAGCTGGGGTACTGTGGGCAAAAGGTAGCAGTGACTGAGCAAAAACGGCTCGTAGCCTAGCGAAGTCCTCACAACTGTTTAAAGTATTACGTTAAAACTAACAAGTGCACTTTGAGAAATCCAGATCCCTTGTATCTGGTTTTCTCCCGGCTCCTTGACAAAGTAAAAACAAACTGTTAATAAAATACAGGGTGGTTAGGCTCTTGCCCTCACGCACTGTAAATTATTAACTCAACACAGTCAGCCGCGAAGACAACCTAGGCTTCACTGAACCGAAACGAGTATGCAGGTTTATCGCTTAACCACTGCATCAAACAACAACTCGTAACACAGAAAAGCCTTACCCCAGTCTAGCATTACCTAGACTAGCAGAAAACAGGAATAATAATAAAAACACAGGGAAATGCATATACAAGTGCAACAAACATAAATCAATCCTATTCTAAGTTAACCCTTCCAAAATAGGCTATCTAATAGGCAAGTATCTCGTGAGAACTCAAGCGATAATACGTTGGCTGACTAGCTCTGCACCAACGGGACCATGGAAGTTAAACAGGCAGGGAAAAGAGGAGATAAGAATGTAAGGTAGTAGAGAAAGTTCACATCAGTCAGAAGAATATATATAGTTAGCAAGGGAAATGAGAAGTCGCTCTGCCTAATGAGTTCTGATGAAAAAATGGCTAGACTTCCCTTTTTATACCCGGCCCTCTAGTGAGCCCAACGTGAACTACTAAGGACCGCCCACTGACAACCATTGCGTAATTTCTCTCTCTCCTCTGGGATAGACAAAGGCTCCCCTAGCACTGAGGGGAGGGGGGGAGGGGGGGGGTTCTAGTGAGTTAGGCCCACCTCCCGCCTGGCGCACCCACTGACCCCCAACTGTGGCTGTTTCTCTTCCCATCATTACAAATAAGTTTTACACACAATACTTATAACTAATGATATAAAATAGAACTCGTTGACTCAGATGAAAACAAAATACATATTCATAATACTTATAGTACAACGGCTCACATGAACTAAGTTAGGAAACTCTACATAGACTACAGCCAAAGTTCCTGCCCTGACGATCCTAGCGAGAGTGGGGCATGACTAGGCGTTCTGTACAGCATGCTCACACTGGACATGCGTCACACCTCCCCCAAGATTTAACTTGCTCAACCCTGAGGTAAAATCTGACAAACACAGAACCCCATCAAGCCCCTCACACCCAGCGACCGCATGGCACTAAAACAAAGCTGAGTTTATCACCAAAACACATCTTATTATTAAAAAAAAATTCACATTTTATAACTCCTCCCAACAATAGCAAAAAGACACAATATCATGCTCCCAGAGCGAGCTTACAGCAGCTCAGCCGTTTGATAGTTCGTGGACTACTCAAACTCTATAGGCTATGACAAACTTATACGATTACCTATATCAAAAGAAAGAGTTTTTTTATATGATTTTTATATTTTAATATGTTTTTCCCGGCTGCACTATAAGGGCAGCCTATTTTCCTCCACTCAAACCCACACACCTGTGATAGCCTACGACTGATCATCCACCCTTGATAAACAATCCGCGATCACATTGTCACATCCAGCAATATGACGGATGTCCAGGTTATACTCCTGCAACATTAAAGACCACCTGGTCAGTCTCATATTCCGATTGTGAAATTCATTCAGGAATCTCAAAGGGTGATGATCAGTGTAGATAACCACGACTGGGCCATAGGCTGGAACATACACCTCGAAGTGCCTGAGCGACAGCACAATCGCCAGTAATTCCTTTTCTATTGTAGAATAGTTCTTTTGTGCAGCATTGAACTTCTTAGAAAAGAAACTTACTGGGTGTTCCACACCTTCATTGTCTGTCTGTAGCAAGACGGCACCAGCCCCTACACCACTAGCATCTGTTGCCAGCTGAAAAGGCCTGTTAAAGTCTGGGGCCCTGAGTATTGGGTGAGTACATAGCAAATGTTTCACCAAAGTGAAAGCCTTTTCACACTCAGGTGCCCACAAAAACTTTTTGTCTTTAGATAACAAATCTGTGAGAGGTGCCAACACCGTTGAGTAACCTTTTATGAAGCGTCTGTGGTAGCCTATCATACCCAAGAATCTCATAATCTGCTTCTTGGTTGTTGGATGCGGAAATTTATTGATAGCCTGTACCTTGTTCTGAGGAGGGCACACCTGTCCCCTTCCCACTACAAACCCAAGGTACTGAACAGTGGCTTTTACGAAGTGACACTTTGCCAAATTTACTACCAGACCTGCTTCACTAAGTTTCCGGAACAAGGTCTCAAGGTGCTCACAATGGCTCTCAAAGTCGTCATCATAAATGATTACATCGTCCAAATATACGGTGCAATTTGGAATGTCCTTTACAATTTCATTCATCAGGTTCTGAAACGTTGCTGGTGCATTCTTGAGTCCGTAAGGCATAACATTGCACTGGTAGGTACTCCCGTCCACAACAAAACCACATACCTCTTTAGCACGCTCGGACAAAGGTACTTGCCAGTAACCTTTTACTAAATCTACTTTAGACAAAAAACGAGCATTACCAATTTTGTCAACACTATCATCAACCCGAGGAAGAGGATATGGGTTAGTTGGAGTCAAACCGTTTAACCTACGGAAATCAATACAAAAGCGTACCTTGCCATCTGGCTTAGGCTGCAGTGTTACGGGGGAAGTCCACTTAACTGTGCCTTTCTCTATCAACCCTCTACCGAGCATATACTCCAACTCATCCCTCAGAGCTGGTAGTTTTATGGGGGGCACACGGTACGGGATTGACTTAAAGGGTAGATGGTCCCCCACGTCAACATCATGCATAGCCTGAGTAGTGAGGCCTGGGTGTTCAGCAAATACATTGGGGTATGAACCGAACAACTGACGGATAGCATCAAACTGCGGCTCAGGCAAATGAGCTATAGCCTCGTCAGCCCTTAGGCTCGAGTTCCCCGCCCACTGATCCGCTGAAACATGTTGATCCCAGCTATCCTCCTCTGAAGCTTGACTGTCCCCCTCTCCTTCTCCACCACGGCCGCAACAAGCCAACACAGGGACAGTGAGAGGCTCAGAGGGGCGCCTCACATACTCTTTAATAAGGTTCACGTGACATAACTGGTTCTTTTTCCTCCTGTCTGGAGTGGCAACAAGGTAATCTAAGTCTGAAATTTTGTCTACAATTTTATAAGGTCCAGTGTACTTCGCAGAGAGGGGGTTACCAACCAAAGGCAACAAAATTAATACCTCTTGTCCTACAGTGAACTTCCGGAGCCTCACTTTGCGATCATACCTGTCCTTCATCAAAGCTTGTGATTCTGTCAAATTTCTACCTGCCATCTCCAGACTCTTAAGCATGCGCTCACGGCTTTCAAGCACATACTTTAATAATGGACAAGGCTGCACAGTCCCCTCCTAAATTTCTTTCAGCATGTTAAGGGGGCCCCTGACACGGTGTCCAAAAATCAGCTCGTTTGGACTAAATCCCAGGCTCTCACCAGGTACCTCCCGAGCAGCAAACAGCACATAAGGCAATCCAAGATCCCAATCCATACCATTGTCAGCACAATAACACCTGAGCATGCTTTTAAGTGTAGCATGCCACCGCTCAAGCACCCCTTGACTCTCAGGGTGATACGCTGACGATACTACTGCTCGTATCCCATGCTGTTGCATTGCTGTCTCACTTCAATCATAGGAAAGCTACTAGAGTCAATTATTGCTAGGAAAATGAGAAACCACTTAGAAACATTTAACTTAATCAATTCTTCTCAGCATGGATTCACTCAGGGACGTTCTTGCCTTACTAATTTGCTTAGTTTTTTCTCAGAGGTATATGAAGCAGTAGATAATGACAAGGCATACGATATTATATATTTAGATTTCAGTAAAGCTTTCGACAGAGTCCCTCATGAGAGATTGATGAGAAAGGTTGAGGCACATGGAATAGGTGGGGCGTTGTTGGGATGGATTAGGTCATGGCTAATTGGTAGGAAAGAGAGAGTCAGCATAAATGGTACCAAGTCAGAGTGGGGAGCAGTCAAAAGTGTCCCCAGGGATCGGTATTAGGTCCCCTGTTGTTTCTTATATACATAAATGACCTAGATTTAGGTATAACTAGTAGGATAAGTAAATTCGCAGACGATACTAAAATGGGGAGATCAATTGATTCAGATAGCGATATAGAGTGCCTCCAAAGGGATCTAGATACCTTACATGAATGGTCAGTAAATTGGCAGATGAAGTTAACAATGACAATTGCAAGGTATTAAAGATAGGGAAGATGCATACAAATGTTAAATATAAACTAGCTAATTTAGAATTAGAAAATTCAGACTGCGAGAAAGATCTAGGTGTGTTTGTTAGCAATGATTTGAAGCCTAGAAAACAGTGTATAGGCGTTCGTAATAAGGCAAACAGGATTCTCGGGTTCATCTCTAGGAGTGTGAGTAACAGCTGATGTTATCTTACAACTTTACTTGTCATTAGTGAGACCCCATATGGATTATGCTGTCCAATTTTGGTGTCCTTATTACAGAATGGACATAGATTCATTGGAGAGAGTACAGCGTAGAATGACAAAAATGATCCATAATATTAGAAATCTTCCGTATGAAGAAAGGTTGAAGAAATTAGGTTTACATTCGTTACAGAGTTAGAGGGGATATGATAGAGGTGTTCAAGTGGGTTAGTGGGATTAACAAAGGGGACATGACAAATGTACTAAAGCTCAGTGATAGCGAAAGAACTCGTACCAATGGTTTCAAATTAGATAAATTTAGTTTCAGAAAAGATATAGGCAAATATTGGTTTGGTAACAGAGTTGTAGATGGGTGGAATAGACTACCAAGTGCTATAGTGGGATTAAAAACGATAGGGAGCTTTAAGATAAAATTGGATAAGCATATGGACGAGAAGGGTTGGGTGTGAAGGGGAATCAGCAGGGTTGGGCCAATCAGCACTCTGCAGACCCCCGTAATCCTGCGTTAATCTCTAACCGTTTTGGTAAGATGATCCTCAAGGTATTAGAGTGTTGAGCCTATAATTGGGCTTTGTAATTGGGGTTGTGTGGGACAGGGATCTGCCTTGCTTAGGCCAATCGGCTTTCTGCAGACTCCCATTTTCTTATGTTCTTATTGTTTGCTTGAACATGTTGGAGGTGAAATTAGATCCCTGATCAGACTGAATCTCCTCCGGGTACCCGTACCTTGAGAAGTACCACAACAAGTTACTGACTACCGTCTTAGCCATTCCATTTTTCATAGGGTATGCATCGGGGTATCTAGTGGCAACATCCATTATGGTTAAACAAAATTTATTTCCAGCCTTAGTGGGAGGGAGTGGACCAACCATGTCAACAATAATTTTACTAAAGGGTGGCCCAATCACAGGAATACGGTGTAACGGAGCCTTAGGAATAACTTGGTTCGGTTTCCCGACACGTTGACAAATATCACATGAGTTTATCCATGACTGCACATGAGACTTCATCTCCGGCCACCAAAACAATTTCCCCAAAGCCGCCACCGTTTTTCTCACCCCTAGATGTCCTGCCAGTGGTGTGTCATGCGCCAACCTCAGTAGGCTATCCCTGCACTCCCGTGGCACCACCAACTGGTCCACTACTCCGGACCCCTTTTGCCAACTACGTTTAGGGTCTTGAAAACGCCTATAGAGGATGCCTTCTAAATAAAAAAAATCTCCTGGCTGTGCATCGCCGTCCTCGTCGAGCTCTACAGGTCCATTAGCACACGTTTGGAGCTCAGGGTCCTCTAGTTGCAACCGACGTATATCTGAGGGTGCCAAGCGATTGAACTGCTCCCGGAGCAATGCATGACCTTCCCCGATACTGGGCTGCTCCCTCTGTCTCTCTCGATATACATAACGTTGCTGTCGTGGAGACTCGTCATGCCCAGCCTCGTCCCTCTCGATGACAGGCCCAGGGGCTACTCCAGAATTAAGTAATGGTGCTAATACTGAATCACCCAGGAGAGCCGCCGAGTCAAAACTCTTAAAACCAACTCCAGCTTTAGCCTCCTCCTGTTGATCATTCCTCCGCTGGTCTGAAGATGGAGGACTAGGCTGTAACACTTTAGCTGCCCGAGCTCGGGTGACAACACACGCCATGGGTTGTGTCTGGCACCGCTCGACCCACTCTTGCTCTTCCCTACTCACGTCGGCCGGCCTCTCGGCAACGACTAAGGGTAGAACCTCAGAAGCGGGCATTGCAAAGTCTTTGCCGAGAAGAAGGTCGACGCCCTCCACTGGCAGTTTCTCCACAATCCCGACATCCAATTCACGTGCCACACCATCCACCTCCAACTCCAACCGCACCAGCGGGTATGACCGAGTTGCATTAATACCCTGCACCACTACCACCCGAGCCGCGTTTATAGGGTAGCCAGTCAAGTTTTTCATCAGAGTCTGGGAAGCACCTGTATCACGCAAGACCTCTACTCCATGCTTGCGCCCCGCCCACATCACGCAACCCCGCCCTCTATGGTCGCAAAAAACATCCTGAGCAGGGTTCGAGCCTCCCAGGTGCTTCTGCATTGGCTGTGCCTCAGCCTCTGACGAACTTCCCCGGGCAAACTCAGATGACTTCGGAGACACACCAATGTTGCAGGCCAAAGACACAGCTGCTGTAGGTGGTTTGCTAGGACAGACTCTTGCAAAGTGCCCCTTTTTATAACAATGATAACACTCCAACTCCCCTTTGGGCTTCCCTTGGTACTGGGAAGGGCCCGGCCCCTTCTTAAATGGGACGGTGCTAGTCTTGTGGTCAGTCTTGGTATCATGGCTCTTGTACTTGTTTGCATAAGGTATATCACTAACTCGGGGAGATGGGGCGTCACGCCCCTTGTTACCTGCCTCACTACGCTGGGCAGACCCGCACCCACGAATTAGTGATAGCCGGAGGTCAGCCATCTCAGCTGCCTCCTGTAGAGTTTTTGGATTCTTTTCTTTAATAGTTAAAGTCATTTCTGCACCAGTACACTTATAAAACTGCTCGAGCAGAAACAGCTCAGTCAACTGTTCTGCCGTCTCAGCTTTCTCAGAACGTGTCCAGTTTTTAAGTGCATCTTTTAAGTCCCGGGCATGTTCAAGAAAGGTCGCCTCCCTAGTCTTTGTAACACCCCGAAACTTCAATCGATATGTTTCCGGTTGCAACTCGTATGCCCGTAGGACAGCTCTCTTCAATTCTGGGTAGTCAATGCAAGACTCTAAAGGCAGTGCATCATAAGCCTTCAGACCCTTACCCGTAAGTCTTGAGGAGACTAGAGCTGCCCACTTCTCTTCAGGCCAATTATGCTCCCTACACTTCTTCTCAAAACTATTAAAACATTCTGTGACTTCAGTTTCACTAAATACCGGCACCAATTTGACTAATTGGGCCAAGGACTGTTCTCTTACTTGGCCCTCACGGCCCATCCGAGTCCCTGTCGACTCTGCACGAGTCTTATCTAAATCTAATTTAGCACAATATTTCTCTGAGTCGTACCTAAGCTCAGCCTCATGCCTCCTGGTCTCATCCTCTTGCCTTCTAACCTCAATCTCATGCCTCCTAGTCTCATTCTCCTGCTTCCTAGCCTCAATCTTAGCAAGCTCAAGTCTAAATACCATATCTGGAGACAGGCAGGAAGAGGGAGCTGCCACTACTGAAGGAGGGGGGGCAAAAACTGGGGAACCACCATGTGCACCACCCGAGGGCACTCCAATCTGCCAATTCTCATCCCTCTGTGGGAGAGTGCTAACCTCCGGTAACTGAGTGGACGGCACTGTGGGAGTCGAGTGAGAGGGGATCTGGGGAGGAACCCCCCCAAACGCCCTCTCCCCCGAAACCCCATGTCGCCCACGCAACACCCAGGAAATCAGCTCCCCCTTGGACATCCCTACTACATTGGAAATGCCCAAAACCTTGGCTATCAGGTGCAAGCCACAAATATCCACCCAAGTCAGCTTCTGCTCCGTCACGTGGTACCGTTTACTCACAAACACTCTAGCATCCTCCTCACTGGTTACTAACGGCACACCTTCAAGTGACATCTCTCGCTCATCGTCAGTCCTAATGCACGACATACTGAAGTCCACAAAAAAATTCTCGAGACAAAAGTGTTAAACTTCCTATGCAAGCACTAATTACTAAATTAACTGGAGTCTCTTAAATGCTTTACTAATTGCCATACAAAAAAAATATTCTTCAATATGCACGCTAAAATACAAACAAACAAATGTTGTACAACTCTGCAAAAATTTATACTGTTCACAAAATCCTAAGCAAAGTCGCCATTTGTTACGAACTGGCACTCGGGTACACAAGGGCTCTCAATCAGGACTCGAATACGGCTCGCTGCCACAACGGAAACACACGATCCCAACCCCTGAGTACTGCCAGCCGAACAAAAAACACCAATACCCTCCAGAGTTCAATCTTCTATAACGGGGTATACAAGAACTCGGTACTAGTGTTCAACAACAGACTAATAAAGAGTCAGGAATTATCTAGTCTGGTCAACAATCAAACAATGAAGTAAAAACAACAACACCAAAGAATAGTGTTGGCCGAAGCAGAAGTAATCCACCCTTGACTAAGAACTTAAGAAGTCCTCCACCCTCTACTTCGGATCGGCACTATTACGTTACGTTAATTAATAGTCCTTAAGCATCGAGCAAGGAATCTTCTGAAAAAAGTTAGATGCTTCTCGGATGCTCGTAAGAAGTACGTATCGGATTTTGAACAGTAATTCAATAAGCAAAAACACTGGCAATTAAATACTATTAAAGGTTTAAATTGGCATAAGAATAATTAAAAGAATATGCAATAGTAAATGGCAAACATTAAAAAGAAGTACTCCGCAAATGCAACGGCAATAGCCTACTCGGATTGTGCTCGTGGGCCACTAATCACTAAAGTAGCCAAGCTTGCAACACATGAAATCAATAGTGCATAAACAATATCATACATAAGGAAAGCTTCAATACTATTCTGTATCTACTAATCGAGTAAAGTCTAGCTGGGGTACTGTGGGCAAAAGGTAGCAGTGACTGAGCAAAAACGGCTCGTAGCCTAGCGAAGTCCTCACAACTGTTTAAAGTATTACGTTAAAACTAACAAGTGCACTTTGAGAAATCCAGATCCCTTGTATCTGGTTTTCTCCCGGCTCCTTGACAAAGTAAAAACAAACTGTTAATAAAATACAGGGTGGTTAGGCTCTTGCCCTCACGCACTGTAAATTATTAACTCAACACAGTCAGCCGCGAAGACAACCTAGGCTTCACTGAACCGAAACGAGTATGCAGGTTTATCGCTTAACCACTGCATCAAACAACAACTCGTAACACAGAAAAGCCTTACCCCAGTCTAGCATTACCTAGACTAGCAGAAAACAGGAATAATAATAATAACACACAGGGAAATGCATATACAAGTGCAACAAACATAAATCAATCCTATTCTAAGTTAACCCTTCCAAAATAGGCTATCTAATAGGCAAGTATCTCGTGAGAACTCAAGCGATAATACGTTGGCTGACTAGCTCTGCACCAACGGGACCATGGAAGTTAAACAGGCAGGGAAAAGAGGAGATAAGAATGTAAGGTAGTAGAGAAAGTTCACATCAGTCAGAAGAATATATATAGTTAGCAAGGGAAATGAGAAGTCGCTCTGCCTAATGAGTTCTGATGAAAAAATGGCTAGACTTCCCTTTTTATACCCGGCCCTCTAGTGAGCCCAACGTGAACTACTAAGGACCGCCCACTGACAACCATTACGTAATTTCTCTCTCTCCTCTGGGATAGACAAAGGCTCCCCTAGCACTGAGGGGAGGGGGGAGGGGGGGGTGCTAGTGAGTTAGGCCCACCTCCCGCCTGGCGCACCCACTGACCCCCAACTGTGGCTGTTTCTCTTCCCATCATTACAAATAAGTTTTACACACAATACTTATAACTAATGATATAAAATAGAACTCGTTGACTCAGATGAAAACAAAATACATATTCATAATACTTATAGTACAACGGCTCACATGAACTAAGTTAGGAAACTCTACATAGACTACAGCCAAAGTTCCTGCCCTGACGATCCTAGCGAGAGTGGGGCATGACTAGGCGTTCTGTACAGCATGCTCACACTGGACATGCGTCACATAACGTTAATGTTTGTTGTTTGGCAACATCAAAGAAATGTCTAGTATAATATTGTGAGTTTGTAAAAAGGAACCTAAGTAGAAATATTACTTGCAAAACGTGTATATTTGGTATCATGGAATGTATTTTCACTACTAAAAGAAAACTTTTAAAAAGTCTGTGTATAAAATATAGAGTAAAAGATAAACGTTAAGTTATATTAATACTATCATACCACATCTACTACTAAAACGTTTGGTACTTGTACAAGTGTGGTAATATTACAAAATTTCTAAAAATATGTCAATGCAATGTTTCGAAGAGGTTTTAATAACACAAACGAAAATGACATTACCACACATAGCGTTAACACGTTTCTACAATTTATGTTTTTAGTAATTACCGAACGTGTTTCATAACCTATGGAGTACATTGTTTTTTGACGTCTTAGGCACGTGCCAAAGTAGGAATTACATAATGTGATAATGCACCTTGTACTAAACGAAAAAGAAAGACGTCAGTATGACGTTATTAGTTTATGCAATGGCAACATTAATATTAGTTTGGGGCAACATCAAAGAAACGTCTATTATAATGTGATCACGTAAAAAGGAACCTAAGTACGAACGTTGTATGAAAAACTTGTAAAAAACGTGTACATTTGGTAACATTGCATGTATTTCCACTACTAAAAGAAGACGTTTAAAAAATCTGCGCATATAATGTAGATAAAAGATAAACTTTACGTTATATTAATACTAACATACCACATCTACTACTAAAACGTTTTGCACTTATACAGGTGTGGTAATATTACAACTAACAATACGTCAAAACAATACGTTTCTAACAGTACGTCAAATCAACATCTTTAAGAAGTTTTAATATAACATACAAAAATGACATTACCACACATAGTGTTAACACGTTGCTACAATGTATGTTTTAGTCACTACAAAACGTGTTTCATAACCTATGGAATACATTGTTTTTTGATGTTTCTGTTGCATGCCAAAATAGGAATTACATAATGTGATAATGCAACTTGTATTGAACGAATAAGAAAGACGTAATTATGACGTAGATAGTCTATATAATGGCAACATTGAAGTTTTTTTTTTTGGCAACATCAAAGAATCATCCATTATAATGTTGTGAGCACGTAAAAAATAGCCTAAATAGGAATGTTATGTGATACACATGTAAAAAAATTGTAAACTTGGTAACATTGAATGTAGTTTCACTACTGAAAATTAACGTATCACATTATCGGTGTATAAAATGTAGAGACAAATTTTAACATTACGTTATATTAATAGTAACATACCACATCTAGAACTACTATTATGACATCTACTAAAACGTTTGGCACTTATATAGGTGTGGTAAAATTATAAAGTTTCTAACAATACGTCAAATCAAAGTTTTTTAAAGGTTCTAATAAAACATACATAAATTACATTACCACACATAGTGTTAACACGTAGCTACAATGTATGTTTTTAGAATTACATAATGTGAAAATGCAACTTGTCTTTAACGAACAAGAAAAATGTATATATGACGTTATTAGTCTATATAATGGCAACGTTAATGTGTGATGTTTGGCAACATCAAGGAAACGTCCATTTTGATGTGAGCACGGAAAAAGGAACAAAGTAGAAATGTTATTAGATACACTTGTAAAAATGTGTAAATTTGGTGTCATTGAATGTATTTTCACTACTGAAAATTTAGGTATAACAAATCCGTGTATAAAATGTAAAGTAAAAGTTAAACGTTAAGTTATATTTATACCAACATACCACATCTACAACTACTACTATGACATCTACCACTAAAACTGTTGGCACTTATACTGGTGTGATATCACAACGTTTCTAACAATACGTAAAATCAACGTTTATAAGAGGTTCTAATAAAACATACAATAATGACATTACCACACATAGTGTTAACACGTTACTACAACGTATTTTTAGGAACTACAAAATATATTTCATAACCTATGGAATACATATTTTTGTTACGTCTTTGGCACGTGCCAAAATACGAATTACATAATGTGATAATGCGACTTGTACTTGTCAGACGTAAATAAAACCTCTGTAGTCTATATAATGGTAACGTTAATGTTTGTTTTTTGGCAACATCAAAAACACGTTTATTATAATGTTGTGAACACGTAAAAAGGAACCTACTATAAGTAGGAACGTTATATGAAAAACGTGTAGATTTGGTAACATTGAATGTATGTTGTTACGTATCTTGATCCTCAAGTGGTTAACTTGATGAATCTAGATAGCACAGAGATATATATTAAGGTATCAGTCAGCTGAAGGCAAAACAAAAGTAAAATCTAATAAAATTATTTCCTGTTGTTGCTTCCTTTCCTTTTGAATCTTAGGACTTAGTATCCTTTATTGACTGATACTCTTTAATTATGAAAAATACTGAAACTAATTAAAGTCATGTAGTATTTATAAAGAATTATTATTTAACCGAAGCTTAGTAGGCTATGGTTATGAACCGAAGAAGTTATATCTAAAGAAGGACTATTAATTCTATAAAAAGTCTTGAAAGATAAATATTAAAGTAAGAATATTTCTGTCTCTTACCCTTTTTGAAATGAATAGATAGTTTTCTTATATGTCCTTTTATTTATATTTAATGTAATTATTCTTGGTTCTTGTCTTACGTTAACAGTATTATATTATTATTATCATCAGGATTTATATCAAAGTCACATAAAAAGTTAGATATATATTTAATAATTAGTTAAATGTATTTCTTAACCACGTAACATTGAAGTTTGATTATGAGTAAATTAAGTTACAGGATCGCTTCATAGATTCGATTCAGGTCTCACTCAAATAATATGAAAAGCAAAAATAATATTTTGAAGCTAAAAGAATTTTCTTCAGCTTAGGAAATCCCTAGAAGTAATATTAACACAGCCATGTTAGTCTAAAGCGATATTACTAATATGAGACAATAGCATCACCGTACTAAGCACCGTTAAGCAATGTAAGCTTAATTAAAAGAAAATGAAAGAACTCGTAAGTATGAATATAAAACAATAGTATTACTTTCATCATAACCCAATTACTTAAAGAGTTGCTTTAGTCCACAAGTTAGTCAACTAAAATAGTTAAGTACATAATAATAGCGTTAACGTTAATTCCCAATCAAATAGTTAAGTACATAAATAGTAGCGTTAACGTTAATTCCCAATCAAATAGTTAAGTACATAAATAGTAGCGTTAACGTTAATTCCCAATCACATATCTCACTAACCAACATAACGTAAGTGTTTACACCGAACACACTTAACATACACTTATATAATCTGACTGACAGTCACAATCCTATTATAATACTTCACCCCGTCTTCCTCCAGCTGCAAGTTCACCTTCCCCAACTCCAAATGAGACTGATTTGAATGCCCACTACTTGGGTCTTATATACTAAACAATGATGGTGTAGGAACGAATCAGGAGGCGAGTGATGGTGCGCGCCCCTATCATAGCTCCTCGAGTTGCATAGCAGGTGCCTGGTCCAATCACAGCTCCTGGTGTTGATCATACGTCATAGCGTCGGGTCATCGAAGTAGTTTGCAGGGTCCCCTATGACGCACGCAGGTGTGAAAGCTTGTTTGCTGGTATGCGGGCGAGCTGGTTTCCCACTCGCTAGTTCGCTCGCTAGTCTGCTTCGCCGCTTGGGTATCATTAAATTAAACTTACTGCTGTATGAGGCCAACCTGGTAAATGCAATCTTTGATCCGTGGCAGTGGGTAGGTATCGTTCTTTGTGACAGCATTAACTTGCCTATAGTCCATACATAACCTATGGCTCCCGTCTGGCTTTGGCACAAGTATGACCGGACTACTCCACTGGCTTAAGGCCCTTGTGATCAGCTGGTTTGAAAAAATGAAGTCAAGCTCGACCTGCAGTATACTCCTGCGTTGTGGTGAGACACGGTAGGGGGATAGTTTAATGGGAGTTGCATCCCCTACATCGATGTCGTGCACGGCCAAAGAAGTGAGCCCTGGAGTATCACGGAACACACTGGTAGACTGAGATGAAACAGAGATTAGTTGGTTCGCTTGATCAGAGGGAAGATGACATAGTTTAGATGGTAATTCCCCCCAAGCTACTGAATTATACTGAAAGTTTGATAGGCTACATGACAAGTCAAAGTCTGCATGGATACCTTCAGGCTCTGGAACAGTCTGTTGCGGATCAGTAAGAGAACTGAAGACTTCGTCCGCACCAGGCTGTCCACAGGCCCTGACATTCACTGCCACAGTGGGAGAATCTGGAGGAGAGGAATCAACATCAAGGTTTCAACATATTTATATGAAATACTTGCGTGGGCTTTCTCCTGTCTGGGGTAGTTACTAGATAATCGGTAATGCTCACCCTCCGAATGATCTTATATGGGCCCCTGAACTTGGCAGATAAAGGTTGGCCAAAAAGGGGGAGCAGGACCAAAACCTCATCACCGGGCTGAAACTCCCTCTCACGGGCTTTTCTGTCATACCATTTCTTCATGGAGCTTTTAGCCACTGTCAAGTTTTGAGCGGCAAACTCACATGAGGATCTCAGCCGGGTTTTGAAATCTGAAACATACTTGAGGAGGTTTTGGTTCCCCTCCTGGCCAACTAGGCTATCCTGCAATAGTTGCAAAGGACCTCTTACCTGGTGACCGAAAACTAGTTCATTAGGGGAAAAACCCAGGGATTCAGTTGGAACCTCACGAGTAGCAAATAAAAGAAAAGGTACCCCCTTATCCCACTCAACTCCAGTCTCTGTACAATACTTACATAACATTCCCTTTAATGTCTGATGATATCGTTCAAGAACCCCTTGACTCTCTGGGTGGTAGGTGCTAGACTTAACATGCTCGATACCCAACTCCTTCAGGGACTGCTGAAAAATGTTAGAGGTAAAATTAGTTCCTTGATCACTTTGCACCTCATGGGGGAAACCCATTCTGGTGAAGAATTTGAGCAGTTCCTTGATGACAGTTGGAGCAGAGGTAGTCCTTAAGGGTATAGCCTCTGGGTAGCGAGTTGCCATGTCCATGATAGTTAATAAATAAATGTTACCTTGGGAAGTCTTAGGCAATGGGCCTACAATGTCCACTACCACCCGAGTAAATGGATTCTCGAAAACGGGCAAGGGCACCAGAGGATGTACAGGCACCTTCTGATTGGGTTTTCCTGTCATCTGGCAAGTGTGACACACTCTACAAAACTCCACTACATCTGCACGCATTCCTGGCCAGTAAAAGTGGGCTCTGATTCTGTCTAGAGTTTTTCTCACACCTAGGTGTCCTGCCAATGGTATACAATGTGCCATTTCCATGATATCTCACAAGGTTTGGGGACTAATACTTGATGGACGTCCCAAGCCCCGTCATCGATTGGTCTGTGTGGCGGTCTCCATCTACGCCACAATACTCCTCCTTTGAGGTAGAAACATTCACCACCCTCCTTCTCACATTCCTCTTCACTCACGGACCTGGCAGCTAACTCCTTGCATTCACTATCATCTCTCTGTAGCTCTACCAGGCCACTAGGACAATTTGGAGGGGTTTCATGGTCATAGTTAGGGTCAAGATGAGCCATAAAGGTGTCAGATAAATCCACCTCAGTCACATCATCAGGCACAGTTGGAGCGTCATTCACACTCTCATCATCCCTTTCATCAACTCTTACATTCGGTACATTTCTGTCTGAGGGAACTGCTACTTGAGACATTGAACGTGTGACAGCACACACAGGGAAAACTGTTGGCATCTACTTTTCGAGCTCACCGGTTAGTGGCTCGTTAACAGGGGAAAGTGACAAAATGGGGTCTGGTCGGACCTTCTCACCTGCTACATCATTCCCCAAAAGGAGTGTTACCCCAAGCACAGGGATATCTTGAGACCTACACAAAGCTATGGTGGCCTCACCCTGTAGTAACTCACATTCAATTTCGCCTTTTACCAAGTGTGCATAAAATTGGCCTCCAGCACCTCTCATTACAACTGGTTCGCCAGGTGGGCACTCAGTGTAAGGATTCACCATGAGGGTGCTAGTAGAACCTGTGTCTCTCAGAATTATTACCTCATGCATACAACCATTTAATCTCACGTTGCCAGATGAAATATAGGGACGGTAACTGTCCTGCACTGATGGTGAAAATATTATTAGCTTAACCCTAGTGGGTTGCACCACACATGCTACTACACCCCTGTCTAGATGATTTACGTTAGCTGCTAGGTACTCCTGTCGGGAGTCCTGCATTAAAGGAACTTTTGGTGCTAGGTACTCCTTCTGTCGAGAGTCCTGCATTAAAGGAACTTTTGGTGCTAGGTACTCCTTCTGTCGGGAGCCCTGCATTAAATGCACATATGGAATTTGAGATACGGCGGCAACTGTCTGCCCCGATCTCTCAGTTTTCTCCTTGGCCCAGCACTGATAAGCTAGGTGGCCTCTCATGCCACAAAAAGTACATACTTTAGGGGATACGGGAACGTTCCCTCTTTGAGCATTACTATTACTTTGGGGCCCACCTCTGTTACCATTGCCCTGAGTCGCATTTTTAGTTGGGGGAACAATTCTATTTTGGCTAGCTGGGGAAGACGTTACAGGCTTGTGACTGGGTCTGTCAGATTTGTGATTGGGATACTTAAAATTAGAACTAGAATTATCGTAGGGCTTCTTTCCACGAAATTTGTTGTTGAGCACGTATGTGTCAGCCATGTCAGCGGCGTCGGCAAGACAATCTACCCTTTTCCCCTTTAAATGATAGGCTACAGAAGAATCACTTTTCCATAGGACATTTTCTAACAGGACCAACTCCTTCAGATCGTTGTAGCTTGTGACTTTCTTACTCTTGACCCAATGATTGAAAGTTTTAGTCATGGTCCTGGCAAATACCTTATGGGTTTTTCTACTTTCTTCTGGTTTTTACGGAAAGATTGCCTGTAAGCCTCAGGCTGCAATTGATAGGTTTTTAGGATATCTTCTTTGAGATTGTCATAATGCTGCCTAACTTCTGCTACTTCTGACAAATACGTGGCTCGTGCCTGCCCTGTCAAAACGGTTTGTAACATAAAAGGCCATTGATCTCTTGTCCACTTCATACCTCCAGCAACTTCTTCAAACAAAACAAAGAAATCCTGCACATTATCCTCAGTGAAAGGTGGAATGACACTAGTCATAGTCAATCCCAGAGGGGGAGCAATTAAGGGAGCATTTGTATTGACATTTAGTTGAGCCGTACAATATTGATATTCACATTGTTCGGTAGTTGCACTGGCATTTATTCTGGCTAGTTCTATACTTAGTCCGGCTTGTTCGGTATTTGCTCTGGCTTGTTCGGCATTTATTCTGGCTAGTTCTATTTTTAGTTTGGCTTGTTCTAGTTTGAATATTTGATCACCGGTCAAACCAGGTGGCAATTGTATATCAAGTTGGCTAGGTTTACTCGGGATCCCACCAACTGCTCAGTCACCCTCCTCGCTTTCTACAGGGAACAAGTGAGTTTTTATGGTCTGAGCCACCTCTATTTTAGACATGTTTGAGACAGTTAATTGGAGATGTGAGGCAAGCACTTTCAGTTCGGAGTTTGACAGACAGTCAATATCAGGGGCTGTGGGTTCTGATTCTATGAAAACTCGAGCATCTTAGTCATTAATTAGAAGAGGCATGATTAATATTTGATTTTTAAATAGTGAAACGTTAATGAAACTGAGTGAAACTGTATGAAACGAATCCTGGCGAGGTCGCCACTCTTCTGTTACGTATCTTGATCCTCAAGTGGTTAACTTGATGAATCTAGATAGCACAGAGATATATATTAAGGTATCAGTCAGCTGAAGGCAAAACAAAAGTAAAATCTAATAACATTATTTCCTGTTGTTGCTTCCTTTCCTTTTAAATCTTAGGACTTAGTATCCTTTATTGACTGATACTCTTTAATTATGAAAAATACTGAAACTAATTAAAGTTATGTAGTATTTATAAAGAATTATTATTTAACCGAAGCTTAGTAGGCTATGGTTATGAACCGAAGAAGTTATATCTAAAGAAGGACTATTAATTCTATAAAAAGTCTTGAAAGATAAATATTAAAGTAAGAATATTTCTGTCTCTTACCCTTTTTGAAATGAATAGATAGTTTTCTTATATGTCCTTTTATTTATATTTAATGTAATTATTCTTGGTTCTTGTCTTACGTTAACAGTATTATATTATTATTATCATCAGGATTTATATCAAAGTCACATAAAAAGTTAGATATATATTTAATAATTAGTTAAATGTATTTCTTAACCACGTAACATTGAGGTTTGATTATGAGTAAATTAAGTTACAGGATCGCTTCATAGATTCGATTCAGGTCTCACTCAAATAATATGAAAAGCAAAAATAATATTTTGAAGCTAAAAGAATTTTCTTCAGCTTAGGAAATCACTAGAAGTAATATTAACACAGCCATGTTAGTCTAAGGCGATATTACTAATATGAGACAAAAACATCACCGTACTAAGCACCGTTAAGCAATGTAAGCTTAATTAAAAGAAAATGAAAGAACTCGTAAGTATGAATATAAAACAATAGTATTACTTTCATCATAACACAATTACTTAAAGAGTTGCTTTAGTCCACAAGTTAGTCAACTAAAATAGTTAAGTTACATAATAATAGCGTTAACGTTAATTCCCAATCAAATAGTTAAGTACATAAATAGTAGCGTTAACGTTAATTCCCAATCAAATAGTTAAGTACATAAATAGTAGCGTTAACGTTAATTCCCAATCACATATCTCACTAACCAACATAACGTAAGTGTTTACACCGAACACACTTAACACACACTTATATAATCTGACTGACAGTCACAATCCCATTATAATTCTTCACCCCGTCTTCCTCCAGCTGCAAGTTCACCTTCCCCAACTCCAAATGAGACTGATTTGAATGCCCACTACTTGGCTCTTATATACTAAACAATGATGGTGTAGGAACGAATCAGGAGGTGAGTGATGGTGCACGCCCCTATCATAGCTCCTCGAGTTGCATAGCAGGTGCCTGGTCCAATCACAGCTCCTGGCGTTGATCATACGTCATAGCGTTGGGTCATCGAAGTAGTTTGCAGGGTCCCCTATGACGCACGCAGGTGTGAAGGCTTGTTTGCTGGTATGCGGGCGAGCTGGTTTCCCACTCGCTAGTTCGCTCGCTAGTCTGCTTCGCCGCTTGGGTAGTTTGACACTCCTTCAACTCTAATTCTAACTCTTAAATTAACATACAGGGCTCCGTATGTCAGAATGTTCACGACTAAAACAAGACGTTTCAGAAATCTGTGTGTATAATGTAGAGTAAAAGATAAAAGTTACATTATATTAATACTAACATACCACATCTACTACTAAAACGTTTTGCACTTATACAGGTGTGGTAATATTACAGCGTTTCTAACAGTACGTCAAATCAACGTTTTTAAGAAGTTCTAATATAACATACATAGATGAGATTACCACACATATTTTTAACACGTTGCTACAATGTATGTTTTTAGTCATTACAAAACGTGTTTCATAATCTATGGAATACATTGTTATTTGACGTTTCTGGTACATGCCAAAATAGGAATTACATAATATCATAATACAACTTGTATTAAACGAATAAGAAAGACGTAATTAGGACGTAGATAGTCTATATAATGGCAACGTTGTTTTGTGGCAACATCAAGGAAACATCCAATATAATGTTGTGAGCATGTAAAAAAGAACCTAAATAGGAATTCTATACGATAGCCTAGCTACACGTGTGAAAATTTTGTAAATTTGGTAACATTGAATGTATTTTCACTACTGAAAATGGACGTATCACATATCCGTGTATAAAATGTAAAGACAAATTTTAACATTACGTTATATTAATACTAACATACCACATCTACAACTATGACATCTACTACATCTACTACTAACACGTTTGGCATTTATACTGGTGTGGTAATATCACAACATGTTTAACAATACGTCAAATCAGCGTTTTTAAAAGGTTCTAATACAACATACATTAAGGACATTGCCATACATTGTGTTAACACGTTGCAATGCATGTTAGTAATGACAAAACATGTTTCATACCCTATAAAATACATTGCTTTTTGACGTCTTTGGCACGTGCCAAAATACGAGTTACATAATTTGGTAATGCAACTTGTTATT
Organism: Paralithodes platypus; assembly: GCA_032716605.1. Classification (NCBI taxonomy): domain Eukaryota; kingdom Metazoa; phylum Arthropoda; class Malacostraca; order Decapoda; family Lithodidae; genus Paralithodes; species Paralithodes platypus. The sequence goes on along the minus strand of CM064497.1, from coordinate 62,003,869 downwards.
TACAAACAAGAAAGAGGTAAATGCGACGTTGGTAGTCTATATTACGGCAACGTTGATGTTTGTTTGTGGCAATATCAACGAAACGTCCATTATAATGTTGTGAACATGTAAAACGGAACCAAAATAGGAATGATATATGATAAATGTGTATAATATGTGTACATTTGGTAACATTCAATGTATTTTCACTACTGAAAATTAACATAAATAAATACTAACAGATCACATATACAACTACTACTACTACATCAACTACATCTACAACTAAAACGTTTAACACTTATATACAGGTGTGGTAATATTTCATCGTTTCTAACAATACGTCAAATCAACGTTTTTAAGAGATTCTAATATAACATACATTAATGGCATTACCACACATAGTGTTAACACATTGATACAATTATATTCTAATAAAAATACATATAATATCAATAAACAGGTTAGGTAAATACGACATTAGGCAATAGAGCTGGTATAGTAATGTTACAACGTTATCAAAAATATTTCGCAAACATATTTGCAAAAAGTTGTAATGTAAAGTATGCTAATGATCGGGTACATGTTACATGTAGTTTCAAGACGTTGTTACTACATAATTGGTTAGTAAATACGGATAACGTTATATAATGTACGGAATGCATCGTATTTCTACGTCTATGGGACGTACCACATTATAAATTTAATCATTAAATAATTACCCTATATTGAACAAAGAGCAAGGACGAAAATAATACATGGTTAGTACAAATAATAGAAACGTTAATCTTTAGCATTTGATAACATACGTACAACGTAAATCCTTATGTTGTGAGCACGTAAAGATGACACTAATTTGCAAACGTTAAATACGACACGTTAGAAAAACGCGATTAGTCGGTAACATTAAACGTAACCTCAGTACTGAAATAGCACGTAACAAACATTTGTGTAGAAAACGTAATGTAAAAGTTAATAGTGATGTTATGTTAATAGTAACATACTACATACCATTAATACGTTCTTAGCACATATTCAAGAAGTCCTCTAAAACATTAGGGTATGACCATTCAGAGATGAATTAGCACAATATTATTCGTCCCTACAATATGTAATTTTTTTTTTTTTTTTTTTTTTTTAAAAGAGACAATGAACGGAGGAAGGAAAAACACAGATGAAACAAAAAGGTCCATGTGCCTAAAGGCATCCTCCATTCATAAAATGTTTGTAACAACTGGATTTAAACATTTGTAGATTGTAAGTTTGTGGAAAGTAATTCGAGGGAAGTGAATTCCAAAGAGTAGTAGCTCTGGGGATAAATTAATTCTGATAAGCAGAAGTTCTGCATTGTGGAGGAGAAAGTGTAAATTCATGGGCGCTCTCAGCTGCCCTAGTTCTACGGGGAAAGATGTGGAGAGGCGGCACAATTGAAGCAAGTTCCTCGGAACAATTGCTGTGAAAATATCTGTAGAATAATGCAAGGGATGCAACGTTTCTTCGTTCGTGTGGATAATGTAGGAAGGTCCTGTGTGATTGCAGGGTTATTGATTAATCTAATAGCTTTATTTTGAATTTTGTCCAACTGCCTCAATGCAACCACTCCACTTCCACCCCACAGAGGTGAACAGTAATCCATCTGAGAACGCACATGACTTTTATATTACGGCCAACTGCTCGTCAGTGAAGAATTCTCGAACTCTGTACAGGAGTCCCAGTTTTTTAGAGGCATTCTTAGCAATGCTTCTAACATAATGTGTCCAGCTCAAGTTAGTAGTTAATGTTACACCGAGAATGTCAATACTAGGGAAGTGGGAATATTTACATCATTAAAAATATATGGGAGTCAGTGAGATTCTGTCGGTTAGAAAATTGAATGTACAGTACTTGGTTTTCTGTGCATTAAAGGAAACTAGATTCTTTTGTCCCCATCCATTAATTCTAGAAAGGTCCTGGTTCAGAGAAATTGCAGTGTTTATTTTTGAATTTATAAGATCGGGTTGGGTGAAAGAATTGGTAAATGTGAAGGAACTGTGGAGTGTTGAGTCATCTGCGTAGGAATGTATTGGATTATGAGTGGTAGATATGAGATCATAGATATGAATGAGGAACAGAATTGGGGCCAAAACTGATCCCTGGGGAACACCAGCATTTATTGAGTGAAATTGAGAATAAAGGCCATCTACCATTACACATATTTTTCTGTTATGAAGATAAGAAGAAATTAGTGGAACTAATGATGCAAGGCCGTAGTGTGACATCTTCGACAATAAGGATTGATGCCAGACTCTATCAAATGCCTTTGATATATCCAGTGCTATTGTATGTGTTTCACCATGTTGGTCTGTAGCTTGGTTGATTTGATGCGTACCATAACTTTTGTAGTAGTCAATTATTGATTGATCAGATATATACGACCTTTAAAAAATAAATGTTCGAATGATTTTCGGATTAATTTCCTCTCGTTCAGTATGTGTGACTTCATTCCAATTTGATTTAGTTAGTTATTAGTTTGCAAGTTTTACATTTTAATTTATTTGAGTGAAGGAGACAACCAGGCAGAACTGCCTGCGACAAATGCCTCCTCCAGAGTTGAAAGAGTGACAGAGCCAAAATCAAGGGACGTTCAAGCCAAAATGCTTGGACACACAGAGCTTGAAGCAATTTAATTCATAGGAAGAGGGAAAACTGATTTTGGGAGAGAGTTGAACTAGAGTTCAGCTGTTGAATAGAAGAAAGGTTGAGAGTAACGTTTCCCTGTGCGTACCGTGAATCATCCCTCAAATGATTAACTGAGACATGGGTCCAACAAGATAAATATCCAGACTTTGATATTACTCTGGATGGCTTTACTTTAGTACGTGGAGATAGGACTATAGACTCTGATAAGTCAACAGGTGGTGGAGTCTGTGCATACGTCAACAATAGGTGGTGTACTGACATTTCAATATATGAACGGTTCTGTGATGGAAATATTGAACTTTTGACTTTGCCTCTGAGGCCATTATATCTGCCACAGAAGCTTACGAAAGTGTTTACTACAGTTGTATATATTTTCCACTAAGTGCTGATGTGAAACTGAGAGAACTTAGTATGATATAGTGTGTAAAATTGAAAATTATAATCCTGATGCTGTTAAAATTATTACAGGCGACTTTAATAACTGCGATTTCGGTAAATACATTCCTCATGATCATACATTTTCCGACTAGGAGTAATATATTACTAGGCCAATTCTTTATTTTGTAATATTTAGCGCAGCTATGTAGCTCAACAGCTTAAGCCATTAAACATCTCCGATCATGGCATGTTCCTTCTTACTCCTGTGTACACACAACATATATTAAGGCGTAGTAAACCAACGGAAAAACTAGTATACACCTGGTATAAGGAAGTGAAAGAAACCTTACTTGGCTGCCTGGAGAGCACATATTTTGATGTTTATATGATAGTAGCGCCTCAACAGATTATAATGTTGATGTTTTGAACACTTGTATAGATAATAGGAATAATTTAAAAGCCATTAACAAAGAAATGTTTCGAACAATCGCTGTATATATAAATAGGTATACAACTAAAGTGGAAAACTGATATAACAAGAATGTTACAAAATCAGCTTGGAAAGAGATTAGAAAACTTACTGCTACGGACAAGAAATATGTCAATCTCGGGGTAAATAATGCAACAGACTTCTGTAATAAGATCAATGTTTTTATATGCACGGTTTGGTAAATATAACTTCTTTTCTGAACGTTTATGTATGACTAACTTCCATCGCAATAAAAAGTATCAACGTATTCTTATCTCCCATGATGATGTACTTATAACTTTGCAATCTATCAAGCCTGCTAAGGCAGCTGGACCAGACAAAATCAATGGTAATGCACTGAATTTGTGTAGAGAATCGCTAACACCGATTTTGTGTAAGATATTTCAACAGTCATCGGATAGTGGTCATTTACCAACACTATGGAAGACATCTGAATTAATACCTGTCCATAAGAAATTCCCACCGGCTTGTAACAATGGACTATCGGCCGTTATCCCTAGCTTCCAGCATGATGAATGGTTTGAAACATATATGAAACATTATCTATGTCAGCAGGTTAAACAGTTCAACGAGCAATTACAATTTGCCTATACCAGTAATCGATATTTTGAGGATGCAACCATTTGTTTTACTGAACAAAATTGACCTTGTAAAGATACACTTTGTATATTGCTCGAGTGCTCTTAACACCATCCAGCCTAATATAATATATGATGCGAAAACTGAATAACATGAATGTAAATGCTAACCTAATACTATGGATAAATAATTTCCTTACGGGTAGATCACAATATGTCAAATTTCATGTTGCAAAATCAAGTCTTAATCGCAAACACAGGTGCTCCACAAGGATGTGTTTTGTCACCCATTCTATTTACTCTACAGTGATTGTCGCTGTCATGCCAAGAATAGTCAACTTATCAAGTATGCAGATGATACTGCCCTTGTCAGTCAGTATACAAATAATGATATAGAAAACTGATAAGAAGTAGAATGTTAATATTTGGTGTAAAAGTAACTATCTAGAGCTCAATGTTAAGAAAACAAAATAAATGGTTGTAGACTTCATTACTTCACCAATCGCTCAGTTATAGGCAGGTAATTTGAGCATAAATCCAAAGATGTAATTCTAACTCTATAATTTCTTAGTCCGCCCTCTCCTGGAATATTGCGTTCAATCCTGGTTTCCTTACTAACAAAAAGATATAGAAAAGCTAGAACGAGTTAAACAGTTAAACGTAGAGTTACCAAAATTATGCCTTGCCTAAAGAATGTTACGCTGGCCAGCTTGCCAGAATGCGCTAGTGACTTGCTAGCGCTCGCCAGGGCAGTGATATGGGCTACAATAATCGTAGAACGATGTTCTTTCTTTCATAGAGTACATGTTGTCACAGACAGATCAGTGGTGATCTTTATTCTTGTCTGTGACACTTGGAAGTATTTGATATCATTGCTAGAGTATAGGATGCATTGTAGTGAAGGAGAGAGAGAGAGCGAGCGAGCAGGGTGGGGGAGGTGATTGTTGCTCTTCCTCCTCCCTCCCTGAGGTTCCCGCCCGCGTGGTCCTTTCTCTCGGTTTTGATTGGCTGGTGGTTCCTGGCGCCTTCTGCAGCCCTGCTGCCTGGTGACGTAGCGGCCTGTGATTGGCTGACCACCATGCCTTTGTGTGTGATCCTAGGGGTTCCGAACTTCCGAGCCCGAGGAGCTACCTTCCTCAGAGCTAGGCGGAGTGTGCTAGGTCCTACATGTCCCTTGCAACCTGTCTCCCATATAACCCTCTATACTACTATCTCTCTCTCTCTGAACTTCTTAGGTTTCGTACTTCTCTCTTTATTCAATTACTTATCCCTTCTGGTTCTGCATACGACTTCCATAGTCGGCCAGTCGTATTACCAGCACCAGCTCTCCATATATGTTTGCACTAGTTTTAGGGATTATTAGTCATAGTCAAATGGTACCATAGTGTTGGGGTGCTTCTAATTATTGAGCTGTTCTCTCTTATTATTTAATGCTAGACAGTGGAAGGTATCTTTGGTCGTTGTCTGAGTTATGTATGTGGCAACTCAGAGCCTGTACAGTCCTGTACAGTGTACAACATCGACGAAGCTAGGTAGCCGGTAACCCTTGTGCATATTTTTCCTTTGCGAGTGTAGCAGTATACCGGTAAAGGGCTTTTGCCTACTCTTACCTGTATGATTGCTACCTCATTGTGTTGACCTTTGTGGAGCGCCAGGGCAAGACCAGATACTAGAGATCTGGACTTACCAAGAGAGCCTCCAAGTCACTTAACGTAACATAAGGGAAATCTGTTCAAGGGGAGGCAGTAGGCTACGAGCATGCTTGCGCTCTGCCTAGTTTCTTAGTACCTTTTATGCCACTGCTAGACTTTATTAGTGAGAAAGACAGCATTGTGTTTATTAACTTTCATTGTGTATGCTTTAGGAATTATTCACGCCTTAGTTTAGCCTAGGTTGATGCATAGTTCACAACCCAGTTTGTCTGTTAGGTTGGCTAAGGAAGTACTGTTTTGAGTGGCGATTATTAGTGCTCTCACAGAGTTGTTGCACTCCCTTGTTATATATATAGTATATGTATCCTACTTATTGGTGTATTTAAGATACACGCTTTGGTGTCCTGCCCCTGCATTATTTCTGTTCTATATTAACGAGCATCTTAGAGCATCAGACGTTTTCAGAAGATTCTTTATCTGATTGCTGTAGGACTAGACTTCCAGTGTTTTCATAGAGCATTGTAGAGTTTAGTGTTGAGTACAGACTCACACTAAAGTTAACGTAAGCATATACTCCTTTATTAAATCTTATTATAGTTTATGCAAGCATTGTTATTACTTAAGAGCATTTTATTAACGTAAAGTACTCCTGTTGTGATTAGGCTTTGCCGTCATCGGTAAGCCTTTGTAGAAGTGCACTAAAACCCAGTTACTTGATAGCCCGTTATCCAGTAGATTAACTCTGGAGGGTTTTAAGTGTTTTGTTCACCGGCGTAATAGTTCGAGGGTTTGGAATTAGCGTACCGTTGTTGCAGATATAGCCTATCATCTAGTCCAATATTGAGTGCCCTTGTTTATTTCGTAGTGCCGGTCGTAACAAGAACAAAACATACGAGGAGGGTCATAGCAAATTAAAGCTATTTCCTTTAATCCAGCGCAGATTAAAAGGTGACTTAATTCAATTTATCATCAAAGGCATCGACAATATGAACTGAAATAATGTTTCATTATCGACCATTCAAATTACACGTGGGGGAACGGTTGCAAAATTATTTGTAAAATCTTTTAACTCACACGAGTCTAAAAATATCTTCTTTAATCGAGTTGTCAACTTGTGGGATGGGCTTCCCCGAGATGTCATAGACTACAGCACCGTTGATTCTTCTAAACTTCGCCTAGACAAACACCTTGCCTTAAATCCACGACTGACTGCATTTGTATATGAATCATTTTTGTTTTCCTCTATTATATTCCTAACAACTGTCCCCTACTAACATCTAATCCTGACAAGGACATTGGTCCCAGAGCAGTTTTCCCTTTCCATTTTTCCCTTACCCACTCTAAAGTACTGTTCGGACACGACCTTCAGTGTTTTGGAGGGCAAGCAGCCTTGAGGGGTCATTGGTCTGCTGTTGCTTGATTTTCTTTGTACTCCCTTGTACCCCTATATGAAAATGGAGAACTGGTCGAATCTGTTACGGAATACAAATACCTATAGGTACAATATTTGATGATACATTTTCCTTTAATATGCCGAGGCAGTATATAAGAATGTGCTTTATGAGAATTAATTAAATTTAAAAAGGATACCAAGATTTTGGACTTATTTTATTCAGCAGTAATAGTCGGTTATCTCTTTCTCTTTCACATGTTGGTATGGTAACTGTAATTCAGACCCGACAAATATACTTACGAACGTAATAAAGACATGTCGGATACCAAGATTTTGGACTTATTTTATTCAGCAGTAATAGTCAGTTATCTCTTTCTCTTTCACATGTTGGTATGGTAACTGTAATTCAGACCCAACAAATATACTTACGAACGTAATAAAGACATGTCTGAAATTGGGGGTACAAAACACGACAACGTTGCTTGATAAATACAAGAAGTCTACTATCCAGAGATGTGAAGTAATTGCAATTGACTCCACACACCCACTGAACTGTAGTTACCAAATGGTGCCCTCGGGAAATAGGCTAAGATCAACAAATTGTAGAACATTAAGATATTCGAGATCCTTTGTACCAGCCAGCATAAGAATAATACATTCATTAAAACCTATCCACCAACACGCGTTGGTTTTTAAACTATAGCCTATTGGGAGTGTTATGTATAATAACTTCCATATTATCAAGTATGTAATATTATCATGAAGCCCAAATTGTAAAAATGTGATATACTGTATATGTATGAATGTATTCTTGTATCCCTGTAAGAAAAATGCACAACACAAATTTCACCACTATCACTACAAATTTCACTACCCTACTATCGCTATCACTACAACATAGCCACCAGCACAAATCGTTGTCTAGCAAACCTCTGCAGGAAGGAGAACGTGGGATTCGTCGACACCTGGGACAATTTCTACTACGATGACTATTTGTTTTCGGACGATGGAGTTCATCTGAACCAGGTGGGAGCAGCGCGTTTTGGGCGTCTTCTCAACGATGCGGTGAAGGATTTTCGGAGAAGAAATCGACTCGGCACAGGACAACCAGGAAGGAGGACCGAAGACAGCGAGGACGGCAATCTACAAAGGAATTAAATACTAATCCGTTAAGAACCGCGAATTTGGATAAAGCTCCACCAACACGACCCAAATTCAAAACCGTCAGGGATAACGACCGAGGACCGAGGACAGCTATGAATGTAAATGTAGATCCGACCAGAACCAAAAATTCGATGAAAGAACGATCTGCGAGTTCTAAAACCGCAACTTTAAAGGTTTTCTATGCAAACGCTCGTAGCATACGCAATAAATTTTCAGATTTAGAGGAACTAGTGTTTACAGAAAATTATGATGTGATTGGCATAACAGAATCTTGGCTCAATACACAAGATAGAGACTTTTTAGCAGAGTATTCACTTCCCGGTTATGTAATGTTTGAGAACAGCCGAATAAATAAAAATGGAGGTGGCGTTTTATTTTATATCAAAGAAAGTCTTAACCCGACCCTCGTGTCAAAACCTCAAATTGTGAACGTCGACACATCTTTTGTGCTAATAAAGAATAATAAAGGTACAAAAATAATACTTGCGTTAATATACAGACCTCCAGCTCAATCAGTGCAAACTGACCGAGAAATTTACGAACAAATTGCAGATGTAAGTAACTCACAAGATACCGTAATTTTTGGCGACTTTAATTTACCTGTGACCAAGTGGGGCGATACTCTTACTTCACACTCCGGACATGACTTGTATACGAACTTGCAAGAGAGTTCGCTTTATCAATTTGTTCGAATGCCGACCCGTGGTAATAACGTTCTTGACATTGTACTTGCAACAAAAGAAGAATTGATAGAGAATTTGAATGTTGGTGATGAATTCAGTAACAGCGACCATCGTACGATAACTTTCACTTTAAAGTTTACTAGTAACGAACCAAATAGTAGCATCGAAAAAGTCCCTAATTTCAAGAAAGCAAACTTCCATAAACTTAGAGCTATGTTTAAAGAAACTGACTGGAGCTTTTTAATTAACAATAACGACATAAATACATCTTGGAAGTTATTCGAAACCACTTACCTAAAAGCAGTGCAAGACTGCATACCATCGAAAATACGGCGTCCAGGCCATAATAATAAGCCCAAATGGTGGAATAAAGATATTTCAAACTGCCTGCTTGCTAAAAAATTTGCTAATGATAGATTAAAATCCTCACAAAATGACGAAGAACGGGTGAAATTTGTAGAGCTACGACGCAAAGCCAAAAAGTTAATTAAGCAAAGTAAAAAGACCTTAGAGTTACATATTGCGAATCAAAGTAAAACAAACCCGAAAGAATTCTATAGTTATATCAGAAAGAAAAAAGTAGTTACTTCAACTGTTGGACCGTTAGTCGATGAAAAAGGAGAATACACCAAAGATGAAGTACAAATGAGTAATGCCCTCAATACCTTCTTTGCATCAGTTTTTACAACAGAAGACCTCAGTGATATCCCTACACCATCGCCGATTCAGATTGATAATTCAGATGTTCTAAGCAATATCACCGTTACAGAGAGAGAAGTATAGAATTGTTTAGATAAACTCAAGGTAAATAAAACGCCAGGACCTGATACAATCTCGCCTAGAGTTCTAAAGGAAGCTAAGAATGAGCTCTCCAAACCACTGACATTACTATTCAATAAATCCTTGCAGTCTGGAACTATGCCTGATCAGTGGAAGCTAGCCAACGTAACACCGATATTCAAAAAAGGCAGCAAATCCCTACCCAGTAACTATCGTCCAATTAGCTTAACCTCAGTTGTATGTAAAATGCTAGAAACGGTCATACGAGACAGACTCGTAAATCACTTAGAGGAAAATAACATACTTAAAGATACTCAACACGGCTTTCGTAAAAAACGTTCCTGTTTAACAAACCTCTTAGACTTCTTCCACGATATCCTCAACCTCTACGATGAGAGTAAAGCTGTAGATATTATATACCTTGATTTTCAAAAGGCCTTTGACAAAGTTCCCCACAAACGTTTACTGCTAAAACTAAAAGCGCATGGAATACAAGACGGTGTGTTGAAATGGATAGAAAATTGGCTCAGCAACAGAAAGCAAAGGGTAGTCATAAACGGTAAGGCATCTAAATGGACCAATGTAAGTAGCGGGGTACCCCAGGGATCGGTACTAGGACCAATTATCTTTCTAATTTACATCAACGACATAGATGAGGGTCTCACCTGCACAATCTCAAAATTTGCTGACGATACAAAAATTGCAAATAGCGTACTCTCAAAAGAACAAGTTGACGATATGCAACACAATCTAGATAAATTGTCATGTTGGGCCCAAATTTGGCAAATGAGTTTCAATGCGGATAAATGTAAAGTACTACATGTCGGATACCTAAATGAGAAAGCAAACTATTCGATGAATGGCACTCAGCTTAAGAATGTAAACAGAGAAACTGATCTGGGAGTAACAATATCGAGTAACCTAAAACCGAGTCAACAATGTTCAGAAGTTGTTAAGAAGGCAAACAAAATAATTGGCTTTATAGGCAGGTCATTTGAGCATAAATCCAAAGAAGTTATCCTAACCCTTTACAATTCCTTAGTCCGCCCTCTTCTGGAATACTGCGTTCAATCCTGGTGCCCTTATTACCAAAAAGATATAAACAAGCTAGAACGAGTTCAACGTAGAGTTACCAAAATGATACCTAGCCTAAAGAACAAACCATACGAAGAGCGTCTTAGAGAATTAAATCTATTTCCTTTAACCCAGCGCAGATTAAGAGGCGACTTAATTCAAGTGTTCAAAATCATCAAAGGCATCGACAATATGAACTGTAGTAAGTACTTCACTATCGACCAATCTAATTACACGCGGGGAAACGGTTGCAAAATTATTGGTAAATCTTTTAACTCGCACGAATCTAAGAATTTCTTCTTCAATCGAGTTGTCAACTTGTGGAATGGGCTTCCCCGAGACGTTATAGACTGCAGCACCGTTGATTCATTTAAATTCCGCCTAGACAAATATCTCGCATCAAACCCTCGACTGACTGCGTTTGTAAATGAATAACTTTATCCTCCCCTCAGTTACTAACCCATATGTCCCCTACTAACTTCCTAGTCCTGCCACGTTAGTGGCAGGGCAGTAGTTCCCTTTCCAATGTTCCCTTACCCACTCTAAACCACTGTTTGGACACTTGATCCTCAGTGTTTTGGAGGACAAGCAACCTAGAAGGGTCACTAGACCTGTTGTTGCTTGATTTCCTTTGTACTCCTTTGTACTTTGTACTATTATAGTAGTCCCATTCATCAGTACTACTATTGCCATCATCACTATGTTACGACCGGGGCTCGTATAAAACAAGGGCTCTTAATCATTGGACTAGAAAGGCACACAGCCACAACGGTAACACTAGATCCAACCCTCGAACTTATAATGCCGGCGCACAAAAAACACCTATACCCTCCAGAGTTAAATCTGCGATAACGGGGTATCCTCTAACTCAGTATAAGTGCACTACTACTACAGGCTGATGATCTCTGATACAGCCTGATCACAACAACATACAATTACGTTAATAAGGTATACAAGGAAAAGATAGAGATCTTAATTAAATCACTGCAATGATTTAATGCAAACTAGAAGAAGGTATATTTAAAGTTACTCTAAACAATTATGAACTGTCACTCCTATACTAAAGAAAGTGAACGAAAGTCCCAAAGCATCGAGCAGGAATCTTCTGAAGAAAGTCTGATGCTGGGGAAAGATGATCGTATCGGATTTTGAACTGTTATATAAAGCAGGGGCAATATAGGACAAGTGTAGAGACAGACAGTGTCAACTGACACGGGAATAACGATAAATGCACACTAGTATTCTCTCCAACAACAAAAGAAGTCCTTCGTCAGGCAACTCAAAAAACCTGCTCAGGTTGTGCAAGTCGACAACAACCAAGGCTTACGGTCAACGTGAATAAGAATGCTGCATACATAACATAAGCGTTTATAATTCTAAACGGGTGTCTGCTAGGCTAATAAAGTCTAGCTGGGATGTCGTAGGCTAGGAAACAATGGCTGAGCAAGCGGCTCGTAGCCTAGCGAGGTCCTTAAGACTGTGCGGCCATTGACGGGGTGCTCTCTTGAGAGATCCAGATCGCTAGTATCTGGTTCTCTTCTGGCGACCCTCTCAAAGTCAAAACAAAACGAGTTAGCACAGGGCTGGGTGGCAGAGGCAAAAGCCCTCACTCGCAGCACAGTGCTAAACTCACAAGGTACACAGTCAGAAAGACCACCTAGGCTTCCCACGTTTCCGTTACGATTGTACAGGTTCAACAAAACCTAGTACACATCGGAAATCACAACACCAGTAGCCTTACCCCAGTCTAGCATTAAATAGCCCAGCAGACAGCCAAGGAATAGGCAGGGAGACACCGTGAGTGTGTCGAACCTCTACAGACAAAATGGTAACCCCTCCAAAATGCCTAACTAAACATATAATATCTGAGAGCTTCAGCATATAATACGATGGCCGATATATGAAATCGTGCAGAACCAAAGGGGAGTTATGATATTAAATAGAGAGGAAGAATGAGAGGTAAGAAGTTGAGAGAGAGAGAAAGTGCTCTATAGGTAGAAGTCGGAGACAGGTGGCAAGGGATATGTTTAGGGTATGCTGGTCAAACAAGCTCTGAAGAGAATAGCTCCTCGGGACCCCTCCAGGATCACACACAAAGGCATGGTGGTCAGCCAATCACAGGCCGCTACGTCACCAGGCAGCAGGCCTGCAGAAGGCGCCAGGAACCACCAGCCAATCAAAACCGAGAGAAAAGACCACGCGGGCGAGCAACTCCTCCGGGAGGGAGGAGGGAGGAGGAGGAAAAGCAACACTCACCTCCCCCACCCTGCTCGCTCGCTCTCTCTCTCTCTCCTTCACTACAATGCATCTTATGTTCAACTCATGATATAAAATATAATGCATTGTCACAGGCAAATAAAGACCACTTCTATACTGCCTGTGACATGACGATTCACAAGAAAGAAAGTACAACATTGTAGATAGACTGTAGCCCATCACTGCCCTGGCGAGCGCTAGTGGCTACCGGGAGGCGATTCTGCCAACGCTGGCAGGCGTCACACCCCGCCCAAGATATAGGACGCTCAACATTAGGCGAGCACGATATCTGACAAGGCAGAATGCCGACAAGACCCGTCACACATAGCCACTCCACCAGAAATGAAATTGAAAGCTCAAGTCTTACATAAAACAACATAATATCAACATAAAGAAGATCTTACAAAAATAAAGACCACTTCTATACTGCCTGTGACATGACGATTCACAAGAAAGAAAGTACAACGTTGTAGATAGACTGTAGCCCATCACTGCCCTGGCGAGCGCTAGTGGCTACCGGGAGGCGATTCTGCCAACGCTGGCAGGCGTCACACCCCGCCCAAGATATAGGACGCTCATCATTAGGCGAGCACGATATCTGACAAGGCAGAATGCCGACAAGACCCGTCACACATATATAGCCACTCCACCAGAAATGAAATTCAAAGCTCGTCTTACATAAAACAACATATCAACATAAAGAAAATCTTACAAAAATAAAGACCACTTCTATACTGCCTGTGACATGACGATTCACAAGAAAGAAAGTACAACATTGTAGATAGACTGTAGCCCATCACTGCCCTGGCGAGCGCTAGTTGCTACCGGGAGGCGATTCTGCCAACGCTGGCAGGCGTCACACCCCGCCCAAGATATAGGATGCTCGACATTAGGCGAGCACGATATCTGACAAGGCAGAATGCCGACAAGACCCGTCACACATAGCCACTCCACCAGAAATGAAATTCAAAGCTCAAGTCTTACACAAAACAACATATCAACATAAAGAAAATCTTATAACCCCTCCCAAACATAATAGTATTATTTAGCCTACTATGCTCCCTGAGCGAGCTTCACAGAGCCCAGCCTCCTAAGTGAAAGACAGGTTCAACTTAGGACTTTAGCTATAATATTGGCAACTTACAATTAACTATCAAACGAAAGAGTTTTTATGTGATTTTTTGTATTTAATTTTAATGTTGTTTTTGGCGGCTGCTCTACAGGGGCAAGCCTAGTTTTTCTCCACTTTCAACACACACTGACTGAACGGCGAGGGTTCTCCTGCAAACAGACCCTCCCGTGACAAACAATCAGCCAAAACATTATCAGTGCCCTTAGCATGCCACACATCCAACTTGTGTTCCGGCAGCACAACAACACCTGACACTGATAAACTGCCCAGTTCATCACAAGACTGGCACTTCTCTTCGCTCTTTCCGGCAACGGGGCCTGCCAATAAACTTTCACTAGTTCTACCTTCGTGATAGGCGATGCAGCCCCGAGGCGGTCTATGGTGTCGTCAACTCTCGATAAGGTATAGGCGTCTGTCAGGGATAATGCACACACACTCTCGCAATCAACACACTCACTGATCTTGCCACTTAACACAGGTTGCAAAGTTACAGGCAACGACCACTCACGACATTCCTTATCCCTCAGACCCTTGGGCAATGGATAGGTGTCTGTCAGGGATAATGCACACACACTGATCTTGCCACTCAACTCAGGTTGCAAACTCACTGGCAACGACCACTCACAATATCCTTTATCCCTCAGACCCTTTTCAGCAGGATTTATACGGTAGGGAATTAAACTGAGCCTCGCACTGTCTCCAGCCTCCATGTCGGATTCTACCCCGTACATCAGGCCTGGAGAAGCAACAAGCATGCGGATGCACTGCCACAGCCTAGTAAACAACTTATCTCGCAGAACATGCCTAGTGCCCTCCCACAACCCAGCTGAGACCGCAGCTTCTAACCTGTAGTCTCCCTCCTTCTCCACCTTCGTCCCTAGAACAGCCAGGTCATGAGAGGGACAATCAGTACCACCTGTGCAGTCACTCCCATAGTTCATTATTGCTAAGACTTCCCCGCCGATACCATACATGCGCACCCCCGCATTCCTTACGAGTACATCTGCCTGCGCAGCATCACCGCTTTTAGCGACATGGCCAGATATAGTCGGTCTATGGTAGGGCTGTTGCATTCGACTAGAGCAGCATTGGGAGGCTATACGACGACCGGGCACATCCACTCCACAGCCAATCTCACCAATCTGCTCAATGTCCTCCTTCTGACCACCACCCTTGGCAGCCATGGGTCGACCTTGACCTGACAATCATGTCCAAGCCTCGTCGCTCACCTTGAACCACCGAAGCAACGAGGCTAACGGTCTCCCAACATTCACGTGACCTGCCCGCGGAACATCTTGCACCGCCTGAGTTGTGAGGCTCAGGGGCTCGGCACGACCAGTGGGGTATGAACCGAGCTGGTGCTGGAGCGCTGCACACTGCTGCTCAGGCAGGTGCTCTAGCGCTTCCACAGCCACCAGACTCGTGTCCCCCGCCCACTGCTCCGCCGAGACATGACAATCCCTACTCTCCTCCACCTGTGCCCTACTGCCCCCCTCTCCTTCTCCACCTTGGCCGCTGCAGATCAACGCAGGGACAGTAGGCTGCTCAGGTGGTTGCCTCACAAACTCCTCCAACAGGTTCACATGACATGTTTCCCCGTCCTCGTGTTTGATCTCGACAGCACCATTACCACACTTCTGAACTTCCGGATCCTCCAACTGCAGTTTACAAATATCTGAGGGAACCAACCTGTCTAGATGCTTCCGAAGCAACCCAAGTCCTCCCCCAATATCAAACTGAGCAACCCTTTGTTCTCTCTGTGCATAACGTTGCTGCCTCGGAGTCTCTTCCTGCCCTACCTCCTCACTAGCTGTGACAGGTCCTGGGGCTTCTCCAGACTCCAACAATGGTGCCAATACTGAGTTGCCAAGAAGAGCTGCTGGTACTAAACTCTCCAAACTGTTACCAACATTAGCCATCTTCTTCCAACCGTTCCTCCGTTGATCAGAAGACTGAGGAATAGGCTGTGACACTTTGGATGCAAGAGGTCTTGTAACAACGCGCGCCATAGGTTGTACATGACACTTCTCTACCCACTCCTGTTCCTCCCTACTCACGTCGGCCGGCTTCTCGGCAACAACTAAGGGTGAAACCTCAGAAGTAGGCACCGCAAAGTGGTTGCCGAGAAGGAAGTCGACGCCCCCAACAGGCAAGTTCTCCACAATTCCCACATCCAACTCTTGTGTCACACCATCTACCTCCAGTTCCATCCTGACCAACGGGTATGACCTGATAGCATTGATACTGTTACGACTGAGGTTTAAATATATCAGGGCTCTTATTCATTGGACTATTAATGGCATAAATGCTACAACGGAAAGCGCTAGATCCAACCTCTGATGTATATTCCCAGTGAACAAAGAACACAAATACTCTACAGAGTTCTATATGCAATAATAGGTTATTAAACTCTCAATAAATGTGCGTCTACTCTAGGCTTAATGTTATGTGGAAACAGCCTATTACTACCTATAACCGAAGGTGCTTGGTTATGGTATGCAAAGTAAGGTGGTAAGGGAAGTTACAGCTTACGTTACTTTAATCAATAAATGTCAGGCACTCCTGCATGAAAGAAAGTGCACTAAAGTCCTTCAACACCAACAAGGAATCTTCTTTAAATGTTAGATGCTATAAATATGCTCGAATCGGAAATGGAACCCAAAAAGGCAGGCAGCGGAACAATGCTCGTGCAGGCTAAGCACACAAAAAGGCAGAATATATAATGCAGTCGGAGCCAAGAATATCCTAAACGCTAAAACAATAATAATATTCGCCACGACAATGCAGTATTCCTATCAACAAAAAGAGCCTAAGTCGTTTGTGTCTCAATACATCAAACTAGGCTGCGAAATGCTTGTGTAATCATAAACGGGTATGCATAAAAAGAGTAATTGGGTTAATATACTTAATGTCTACTATGACTGATAAAGTCTAGCTAGAGTCAATGATACGAGATACTGGTGCGCATGGCATGCCGCATAGCCTAGTGCAAATCTCAAGTCTGTGCGTCAAATATTACGTTATAGGGAAGGGTAGCTCTCTTGAGAAACCTTAATACGAAGTATTAAGCGTTCTCCTGGCGTACCTCAAAGACAAACAACGAGCTTAGAACAGTGCAGAAAGGTATAGGCAAAAAGCCCTCATTCGTGCATGCTCTACTCTCAATGGCACACAGACTAGAATTTACCCAATCAACTCCAGTTCTCAGGTATGTCGTGCAGCTTTTACCTAAAGCCAGCACTCATAGGAAACAATACCTTATTATATCAGACCCCTAGTCTAGCATTATCTAATCCAGCAGAACACTAATAATTATAGGAAGCGGCAATATGAAAGCCAACCAATGCTTCGTGATCAACTTATCTTAACAACTGAACATACATAGGTTATATCAGACCTTAACGCACAATACAACTGGCCAGCATGAAGCTGATTTTGCAGAGTTAACCAGAGGGGATATAGTATTAAAAAAAAGGTGGTGAAAGATATGGAAAAAGAGAGAGGTAGGCAGAGGAAAAGATTCTCAGGTGCAGAGCGGGTAACAGGTATCAAGGGATAAGAGGGATGTGTTCTAGAAACCAGATCTGAGGGAGAAAGTGGCGAGAGGGCTGTATATATACTCGCACTAGCTCGAGCCGCGTGGGAAAAAAGCGGTAGCAAGTCTTCTAACCACTACCAAAGTAGCTAGCAAAACATTACGTCACCAAGCACGGTAAAGAACTCCCTCAACCAATCCCCACGAGGCCAGCCAGCTATGACGTAATAGAGTATAGCAAAACACTACGCGCCTCCTCTCACTCTGTTCTACTCTCTCTCTCTCTCTCTCTCTCAATTCCTATCATTACTACTTAATGATAAAACATATACTTTGCAATTAAATATATAAAGCCTTGACATGGGCAAAAACAAAGATCCTTTCTGGACTGCCCATGACACGAGCTCTCATATGAAATAAAGCACACAATAATACATCAACTGTAGCCACATCCACTGTCCTGACGATCCTAGCGAGTCACTGTAGGACAAGCCATGCGGTTCTAACGGAGTGGTTAACGTCACAATACCTTGCACCACAACCACCCGTGCCACGTTTATTGGTCTACCAGTAAAGTTCTTCATTAAAGTCTGAGAGGCACCCGTGTCTCACAACAGCTCAACTTCATGCTTCTTACCAGCCCACTTCACGCAGCCATGCCCTCGATGGTCACAAAAGACATCGCGGACAGGGTTCGAGCCTTCCGGATTCTTCTCCACTGGCTGTGTCCCAGCCTCTGACGTTATACCCCGGGCAAACTCAGACAACTTCGGGGACACCCCAATGTTGCGAGCCAAAGACACAACTGCATTAGGTGGCTTGCTTGGACAGGCTCTTGCAAAATGCCCCTTCTCATGACAATGAAAACACTCTAACTCCCCCTTGGGCTTCCCATGAGGTGGGGAAGGGCACTGACCCTTCTTAAACGGGACGGTACTAGGTTTATGGTCAGTTTTGGTGTCGTTGCTCTTGTTCTTAGTGTAATTATGTGTATCAGTGTTTCGGGGAGGGGGAGGGTTACGCTCCTTATTGCCTGCATCACTTCTCTGTGCAAGATTGCACCCACGAATCAAAGATAACCGAAGGTCAGCCATCTCAGCTGCCTCCTGAAGAGTTCTTGGATTTTTCTCTTTAATATTCAACGTCAGATCGCCGCCCGTACACTTGAAAAATTGTTCTAGAAGCATCAGCTGTTTCAACTCCTCAAACGTCGATGCCTTCTCAGAATGCAGCCAGTTTCTAAATGCATCGGACAGATCCCGGGCATGCTCAAGAAAGGTGCACTCACGACCTTTCGTTACACCCCGGAACTTCAATATGTACGTCTCTGGTTGTAACTCATATGCCCGCAGGACAGCCTCCTTCAATACCTCATAATCGATGTACGACTCCAAAGGCAACGCATCATATGCCTTGAGTCCTTTGCCAATCAACCTAGAGGAAACAAGGGCTGCCCACTTATCCTCGGGCCAGTGGTGCTCCCGGCACTTCTTCTCAAAACGCATAAAACATTCAGTGACACCCGACTCGTCAAATACAGGGACTAACTTAAGAAGGTGCGATAAAGACTGATCAAGACCTCGATTCCCAGAACCGAGACGCTGCCCTGTCGACTCCACCCTCGACTTCTCGAGATCTATGTCTGCACAGTACCTCGTAGCCTCAATCCTGAGCTCAGCCTCTCTCTGCTTAAGCTCAGCCTCATGCCTGGCCTTTCTCTCCTCAGTCTGAAGCTCAGCCTCACGTATGGCCCTTCTCTGCTCAGCCTGAATCTTAGCCATCTCAAACTCCCGCTGTTGCTGCTCACATACCCGTTGCTGCTTAGCCATCTCAAGCTGGAAGAGCATATCTGCAGTTAAACCTTGAGGAGGAGGAGATGCAACATTTGGAGACTCACCCAAGTGCAAACCACGCTGCCAGTGACTATCGGCCTGCGGAAACGTACCCGGCTCCGGAGCCCGAGGGGGCGCCATGGTAGGAGTCGAGTGGAATGGGGGCTGGGCAGAAGGTGCCCCAGCTCCCGCTCCACCCGAAGCCCCACGCACCCCCCCCCGAGCACCCAGGCCACCAGGTCACCTCTCGACATGCTGCTTGTGCCCACATGCCCCATGACCGTGGCCAAACACTGGAGACCATACCGATCAATCCCCGACACCCGGTCAACAGTAATAGGTATCTCCAGAAACTTCCTTGCATCCTCCTCACTAGTTATTACTCTAAGGTCTTCTAACAAACCCCGCTGCTGCACCTCAGAGTCTGCTTCCCGTACTGTATCCTCACTGTACATTGATCCGTCGTTCGACATTGTGTCCACCGAAAATTCTCAACGTTTATATAAAAAAAAAGAGAAGTACCTAAACTCTTATGTAGCACTATTCACTCAAAATTATAAAATGCTTGAAGACTCTTAAGTGTTATACTACTTGCCAAAAAAAAATCCACGTGTCCACTATATTCCTTTAAACAAAACAAATGACCACAACACTCCTGCAATATTTCTCTAAGTTCACAAAATCTTAAGCAAGGTCGCCATTTGTTACGACCGGGGCTCGTATAAAACAAGGGCTCTTAATCATTGGACTAGAAAGGCACACAGCCACAACGGTAACACTAGATCCAACCCTCGAACTTATAATGCCGGCGCACAAAAAACACCTATACCCTCCAGAGTTAAATCTGCGATAACGGGGTATCCTATAAATCAGTATAAGTGCACTACTACTACAGGCTGATGATCTCTGATACAGCCTGATCACAACAACATACAATTACGTTAATAAGGTATACAAGGAAATGATAGAGATCTTAATTAAATCACTGCAATGATTTAATGCAAACTAGAAGAAGGTATATTTAAAGTTACTCTAAACAATAATGAACTGTCACTCCTATACTAAATAAAGTGAACGAAAGTCCCAAAGCATCGAGCAGGAATCTTCTGAAGAAAGTCTGATGCTGGGGTAAGATGATCGTATCGGATTTTGAACTGTTATATAAAGCAGGGGCAATATAGGACAAGTGTAGAGACAGACAGTGTCAACTGACACGGGAATAACGATAAATACACACTAGTATTATCTCCAACAACAAAAGAAGTCCTTCGTCAGGCAACTCAAAAAACCTGCTCAGGTTGTGCAACTCAACAACAACCAAGGCTTACGGTCAACGTGAATAAGAATGCTGCATACATAACATAAGAGTTTATAATTCTAAACGGGTGTCTGCTAGGCTAATAAAGTCTAGCTGGGATGTCGTAGGCTAGGAAACAATGGCTGAGCAAGCGGCTCGTAGCCTAGCGAGGTCCTTAAGACTGTGCGGCCAAATTACGTTAATTGACGGGGTGCTCTCTTGAGAGATCCAGATCGCTAGTATCTGGTTCTCTCCTGGCGACCCTCTCAAAGTAAAAACAAAACGAGTTAGCACAGTGCTGGGTGGCAGAGGCAAAAGCCCTCACTCGCAGCACAGTGCTAAACTCACAAGGTACACAGTCAGAAAGACCACCTAGGCTTCCCACGTCTCCGTTACGATTGTACAGGTTCAACAAAACCTAGTAGGCCTACACATCGGAAATCACAACACCAGTAGCCTTACCCCAGTCTAGAATTAAATAGCCCAGCAGACAGCCAGGGAATAGGCAGGGAGACATCGTGATTGTGTCGAACCTCTACAGACAAAATGGTAACCCCTCCAAAATGCCTAACTAAACATATAATATCTGAGAGCTTCAGCATATAATACGATAGCCGATATATGAAATCGTGCAGAACCAAAGGGGAGTTATGATATTAAATAGAGAGGAAGAATGAGAGGTAAGAAGTTGAGAGAGAGAGAAAGTGCTCTATAGGTAGAAGTCGGAGACAGGTGGCAAGGGATATATTTAGGGTATGCTGGTCAAACAAGCTCTGAAGAGAATAGCTCCTCGGGACCCCTCCAGGATCACACACAAAGGCATGGTGGTCAGCCAATCACAGGCCGCTACGTCACCAGGCAGCAGGCCTGCAGAAGGCGCCAGGAACCACCAGCCAATCAAAACCGAGAGAAAAGACCACGCGGGCGAGCAACTCCTCCGGGAGGGAGGAGGGAGGAGGAGGAAAAGCAACCCACACCTCCCCCACCCTGCTCGCTCGCTCTCTCTCTCTCTCTCTCTCCTTCACTACAATGGATCTTATGTTCAACTCATGATATATGTCACAGGCGAAAATAAAGACCACTTCTATACTGCCTGTGACATGACGATACCACTTTATCCACCACAACCACTACCACTTTATCTATTAGTAATTGTATCCACCACTACAACTTGATCTACCATTACCACTTTATCTACTACCACTTTATCCACCACTACCACTACCACTTTATCCACCACTACCAGTTTATCTACCACTACCACTTTAGCTACCATTACCACATTATCCACAACTACCACTTTATCTACCACTACCACTGTATATATCACTGTCACTTTATCCACAACTACCACTTTATCCACCACTACCACTTTATCTACCACTACACTTTATCCACCACTACCTCTTTATCTAACACTACCACTTTATCCACCACTGCCACTTTATCTACCACTACACTTTATCCACCACTACCTCTTTATCTAACACTACCACTTTATCCACCACTGCCACTTTATCTACCACTGCCACTTCCACTTAATTACTACTACTGTATGGGCCCAATCCTGTCTTGAACCAATTTCGTATGGACCCAGTCCCGTCTGGGCCCAATCCCTTCAGGGTCCAATACCGTGGCCACCTCATCACTACTACTATCACCATCATCACTGCAATATAATGAGTAGTAGGCGTTCAGAGCCAAAGGGGGATCCGCGCCAATATACTGTTTTGAGTTATGGGCCTTTAAAGTTAGGCAATACTAATAAATATTATTATTATGGTACGGTCTTCATAAATGGCACTATACAAATATATTATATACCAAAATGTTCCTTAAGATGTATTCTTACCCCTCAAAAAAAAAAAAAAAAAAAAAAAAACACCCTAACCCCAAAAAGTGAACGGAAACCCAAAAGCATACTTTATAAGTGAAAATAATAAATAACTGTATGCAAATATTTATTACCAAGTACAATGATATTATTAAAATAAAAATATTAGAAATCTGCATATTTAAGTTTATTTTATTGTTTAAATAATTATTTATTAAATTATTTTTGTATTTATTACACTTAACACTTAAATAAATGCAATAATCAATACTTTTATCAAAATAAAATAAAGTACTAATACTCACCATTACACAGTGTAGAGTAGTGCATAAGTAACTTGAGGGGGGTTAGGGTGGGGGGGGGGTTAATTGTCGGGGTCATCGTCATCGTCAAAGAGGTCGATGTCCGACTCTTCCTCTTGGCGACCACGCCCCCTTCCCGCACCTCTCTTCCTTCCTCCACCGGTTGCTCTCTGCCCATGTGCTGTCTCCTGCTCCTGGATTATGTCAGTGAAGAATTGTTTGTACGCTGGGTCAACATAGGTCATCAGCAACTTCATGTCCTTAATTTTCTCCTTTGAGAGAGGCACACACTGAGGGTACTTTTCATTCAGTGGAATGGCAGCCAAATTGAGCTTCCCCTTGTCTTTCTTTTTCTCCAAAACTACCCGAGTTTGTAGCAGATCTGTGTAATTGTCTTGCACCGTGAGACCTTCCTTGAACGTGTTTGCATAGCGCAAGACCCTTGCTTGCATGAGTCCAGAGTCCTTTAGTCTAGCCCAAGACACACTACTCTGGAGCTCCTCGTAGTTCTTGAAGTCTTCCCGCTTCATCTCCACTACTTGAAATGGATGAATTCTGTTGGCCTGCTTGATTAGGTCAACATAATTGGGTGTGGTGTAGACATTGACCTTTCGTAATTTCATCTCTATCACCCCAAAATCCCGATCACAAGGGAGGTAAGAGTGGCCTGGGATCATAAAGTAGTGCTTAATGTTAATAAATCGGCCAGCATGCACTTGTCTAAGGCATGAAAGTATAATATTTTTGTTTTTGTTTTGGCCGGGACAATTATCAGAAAATAAAACTAATTTGGTTATATTCTGGCCAAGCACATTGGTAACATAGTGGTTCAGACAAGACGCCACCTCAGAAGACCCCCTCTTCCCCACACCTCTGGTTCCAGACATACGTCGTGGCCTGCTTGTTTTTTACATCATGAATGCCAAAGTTAAAGGTCCACATTTTACGTTTGTAGAACTGTAATCCAGTAGAAAGTTTAGGGGTAGCGAGGGTCTGTTGTAGGTCAATGCAAATTACCGCTAAATGAGGCTTATTAGGTTCTTCAGAAATAGTTTTAATTAGTTTCTGAGCCGTGTTTGCCTTGTTAGTATGCACTTCCTTTTCAATTTTCAGCGCACGAATCTCGTCATCGTTATTTTCAGGATCCAAGTCACAAATTTTCATGTCTATTTCATCACACTTATTACATGAATCACTTTGTGGTGGTTCGAACCCAATGTTTTTCTTGTCGAACTGTTCGATATACTTCCACCTTTTCACAACATTGTCTTCACCCTTATTTTCCCGCACCATCCACTCTTTGTACATTTGGTACAATATTTGTCTATTTAGTCCTGGTGGTAGGTACTTCCTCTGTACACTTTTGGCCCGAGAGTAATGGCTGGACACTGTCTTTAACCCCCGGATGTGCTCATTAACTAAGTCTACTTTAATGTCATTAACTTTATTAATCGGCACATGTCTCCCCCTCTGATCAGGCACTGTGGTACCAGAAGAAGTGGCCTTGTTTGCGGCATTGGTCACCCTTTTCTTTGTCACGTGCATGTTAAGAAATGCAGTACGACACACCTCAATTTCCTTGTCTAGCTTTTTCACGGTGTACCGCATCATTCTTAGTACTTTACTAGGCCTGTCTTTGATCCTACTTCTCTTAACAACCTTCGACGACACACGGTTTGTTAAGTAGGCCGTTTGCTTATCATGTGACCTCAATGTATAATAGTTAGCAAACACAACATCCACATGATCTCTACCAACCGCATCGTAACATTTTCGCGGGCAAGAACAGGGAGGCCCCACTGTTTTTGCTGGAACAATTGCTCCCTTGACTGCTTTATACTCCTCGCCACTATCCCTTTTTCGCTTTCTCTCTACCTTCTTCCACTTATCCACATTCTTTCTGGCCTTTCTAGAAGGTCGAGGTAACTCTCCCTCACTGTCACTAGTGTCAGAACTCATTTTGTGCACTGCAATCCACGGAATAAGGGCTAAATCCACGACAAAAACAATCCACGTGTGGCCGGGCAACAGGGCAGGGAAGGACTGGCGACGCTCCCCTGTCCCTCCCGCCCGCTCATTGGCTGAGCTGGGGTGTGTGGCAGCCGCGCGGTCCTCGCTCATTGGCTGGCCGGCCGGCCCCGAGACCCCTCTGGCTCAGAATAGTTGGACTTGGTCGTCTAGCGACGCATCAATAACACGTGTCTTGGAACCCTATGTGAAGCCTCCGCATGGTCGATTTTTGTTCACCCGACCACTCTATTTTACAGGGGAGGGTTACGCCTGTTGTATCCTGTCCCCAACTCAAAACCGTTAAAATGGCGCGGATCCCCCTTTGGCTCTGAACGCCATGGTTCTGATGGTAATAGCCTATCACCATCATCACTACCACAATAATTACCACCACTATTATTACTATTGTCATCATCATCACTACTATTGTCACCATATATAATAAAGTTTTAGTCATATAAATCGAATATGTCCGTTGGCCGACATTTTAAAATCCCAACCGGACGGTTGGAGGAGAGGCCCAGGCCGCCCAGCCAGCCGCCCACTGCGCCCAGTACGCCTGTAACGTCAATTGGGTAAGGTTGTGTGGCGAGTTAAGTCGTGTTCGGTAATGAAGGGTGATGGTGAATGGTAAGTTATATACTTATATCTTTCCCTACACTCTGTTTCATATCATCTGACACTAAATTACAACATCCTTACCTCAATCACTTCTCTATTACGAACATTTTCAAATTAAGTGTTGTTAATTAAGAGAACTGGTAATTCGATAATGCTGAAACAATGCATTCTGATTATTATATTTAATAATTTCACTCCAACCCCAAACACCTCCCAAAGAAATGAATGAAAGTAAGCATGTGCTCGTCCGGGATTCGAACCTGGGTTACCACATACAGATTTTAAACACTAACCATTACATAATCAAGGCACCATAAAGTATAGACAAATCAGTTGGGTAAGAGATTCAATTTCGTATCAGATGAAATGGAACCGTCTATTATGTTCTTCCCATATAGCCTACAGGCTGATTCAAAACTCTACCGGCAAAATTCCAAGGTAAATTCTGTAAATAAAATAGAGAAAACTATATTTCATGAGTTATTGCATGACAATACATATATCATTTGAAATATATTATTGTAGTAAAATAGCATACACAGCAAAATCTATTCCTACGATATTGTAGTCGACAAATCGAACACTACTACACTTGTCGAACCCTGGAGGATCGAGGTAATTGTTTTGAAGCCATTACATGGAGGTGAATTAACTAAATGAACCTCACGGTAGCCAAGAACGAATGTTATTTTTAACATGTATGGACATTTTCGTAACCCACCTTGTACTGTACTGTAATAATAAGTAAGCTGAAACAATAGTTAAAATAGATAAGTTTTCTTCTGACAAACCTGGTTTTGTTCAGCGATAGCCTACTGTATATGACAGGATTTATGATACCCGGTATACGATTGTCAAATTTTATATAACCACTGAATTAAAAATCTTACGCCTATCCCTTTCTCACTGGAGAGAAGTAGCCTACTACCGTGCGCTATAAGCTATCTATCTATCTATATCAAGATGATTACCAGCATTTGACAATTTAGGCATGATTCAAAATTATAATACTTTTCTTTTTAATTTTCTTTATATCATATCGGTAATATGTTTCCTTTAACCGTTGGTATCCCGCTACCCACCCTAGCCAGAGTTCTGGGTGTCACGAGCATAAATGCTGCAACATCAACCAGATGACGTTAACTCGTGACGTCATCGTGAAAGGTAATCGTCTGACAGTAGCTAGAATGAAATATAGAAATCGTTGTGTGTTTGAAATGCTTTCCAAATGAAGGAGCAAACGTTATCGAATTATCGGGCTGGTGTTGCGCCAGTATTGACTATAGGTTACATCACGAACGAATATGATTTGTTTCCTTAAGTTAAAAGTACTACTTGTGTGAATGCAAAATTCAATGAACCATTGCTCAAATTCAATTTTGTTATTATGTATTCACATGTCCAAGTCACCAAGTGAGTAGTCACTATAGTAGCTTAAGAATTACGTTGATGGTCGGACGGAAGAACAAACACCTCGAAGCCTTGGGGTCAACTCGAATCCCTTGATTGTTAAGTTAACCCCTTGTGTACCGGCGATGCCTTATTAATTAAATCCTGGCAACTATTAGACAAATGTATTCAGTTTTAAAAGGGCCTAGCAATTACCAGGCTTCGAACTATCTAACATAATCATTATTACCACCACAGATCCCTAAACTATACAAAAACGTCTAAATATATCCAAAACAATATTTAAAAGACGTCGGTACAAAAAGGGTTAGGCCTACTAAATGTTCGGACAGTCGACTAGGCTAAGGTGTTGGCTACAGCATTGCCTGTAATAGCAGCGTTACCATTTCACATTTGCGAGTTGAGCTAAAATAATTACAAAACTGCTACATCTGTCAGCTGTAACAATCATACGCAATATGTTACATCAACATTCCTTCCTTAGTATTGCCAACTTAACTATTGTAGCCTATCTAATTTTCCAATACAGTTATTAACTTAGTAAAAACCTCAATCTCCTATCTCCCGATTTGTAAGCTTAAAGAAACTGCTCTGCTACGAACTTAGCAAGTCCTCTAACTCATTCGTAATGCATTTAACCCCTTCTGTACCGGTACCGTCCTTTTAACATTATTCTGGGTAGGCCTACTATTAGACGATTTGATGCAGTTTAAAAAGGGCTTCCAGAAATTAACATGCTTTGAAATATCTCATTTAGCCCTTTTCACTACCACAGATCCATTTTAATTTGCACAAAATCGGGTAAATATAGCTAAAATATATTAAATGGGACGTCGCCGGTACAGAAGGAGTTAATATATTTGTTTTCTTACTTAAACGTTCATATTTGGGATATGCTCATATTTTTACTCAAAAGGTGTGTCGGTAGAGTTGAATGTAAATGCCTTTCGTTTTGGAGCCACTGTTCACTATAATTTTCTACCTTTTTTATAGTCTTATTAATATATTATTTAATTGCTGGTAACTAAGCTTACAGTATTTTAGTAGGCTATATATGTGCTGGTTATATAATAATCAAATTGCCTGCGACTTATGACATAGGCTACATATTACGTATAAGTGGTCTAGGAGTAGCGAGGGTAGGCCTACACCGAGTAATAAACAGTAATGATTAGCCTATACCGAGTTAATTAATGAAAGAAAACAAATAAATTGCAGAAATGAGTTGCAGAGGAAGTAAATGTTCCGCCAACTTAAAAACATTGCATTATAGTCCAGTAAATCTAGCAATCATTTAACTGGACCTAGAACAAATTGCAATAGAAGGTTTTTTGGCTTTAACTTGTTTATTAGGTCCCTCTGATGAACATATAAAAAGTCTCCAACTTTTGGACACTGGGAAAGTGGTTAATTTGCATAAATTCAAGATGGCCGCCGTCCAAAGCTTCAATTTACAGATAACTTTTTTCTGGTTGCTCCTAGACCCTATAAATGTATTACAAACAACGTTTTTTGGCTTTAACTTGTTTATTAGGTCCCTCTGATGAACATATAAAAAGTCTCCAACTTTTGGACACCTGGAAAGTGGTTAATTTACAGCCGAAAAAACCTTACAGACAGGCTGAACTGTCTCTTTCACAAGGGGTGACACAGGCACTTTGTGCTTGTATGGGTTTTTTGACCTGTTGTCCCTCTTTTTTATAAAAAAAAAAAAAAAAAACATGACGTAGTATGACGTCATTCAGAGCCAATTATGTAATTCATGATAGGAGTTCGTATTCACTTGGATCATCGGTGCTTGCATCAAAGTTGCTATTTTGACAGAGTCCTTTACATTGACCACATGCACTGGAACATTGAAGCTCATTCCGTTTGCAACTACAGCGTTGAGTGTCACAGTTGCCCTTACACTGACATCTGACCAATTTCAGTAGTGAATCAGGAGCCACTGGCGAATCCATCGTCTTCGGTTCAAGCTGTCCCTTCCGCAGACACCAGCCCCATTTCTCGGGGTCCACACAGTTCCCCATCCATTCCTGGACCTGACAATAAACTCGGAACGAGTGGTATTTGGCTGCATCGGTTGTTGGGGGAAGGCTGTGAACTTCAACGGTAGTTGAACTTTTTGCCACCTTGTTGCAAAACTTTGTCTTTCGCAGTCCGTCAAGGGTGTCATTTCCTTTTCCCCCGTACAAATAAACCAAGGCCTTTTCACCAGCTGATGATATCGCGTCTTTACTTCCACTTTGGCAACAGAATGCTTCTATACATTTCAAGAAACCGTTGTCTTCCCTCACTTTCCTCAAGGCAGCCCCTTTACCAATACCATACAGTCGTGAGGTTGTGTCACATCCACAGAGTGCATGGACAACTGGCAGGACACGACAGATGCTTTCACCGAGAGCTTCTGCTACTGAGTTAATATGCCAACATTTCCCACCTTCCTTGCTCGACTTGAAGTACAAATCATTCATCCCTCGTTCCGCATAATGACACAACAGCACCAACAAGTCTGTGTCCTCACCTATCACATATGTCACGGTTTCCCTTGCATGCTCAATTCCCTTCTTCGCAATCATGACATCTGCCTCTGCTGGCGCATTGACACAGTCAATTCCATTTGCCTTGAATGTTTCACACAATAAGTCAATGAAGTTTTGCTTATTGTCCGAGTTTGACAAGAAGTTTTCCTTTTTTGACCGAAGGGGCATGGTTGGAGTGAACATCACCTTTTGACCAAAGACTCCTTTTGATCGTCGATTGTGTGTCATGTCCTTGGTAGTAGGTCCTGATTTATAACCGTCGAATACAACCACCGGGTTGAGAAAGTTTTTGGAAACATGCTTCATGTACATGCTTGCAATGTCCTCAAATGTGTCACCCTTCTTCCATGGAATCCTTTGCAATAAGGAACCACCATCCAGAACATGGGTCACAGTCCTTTCTTCCTCAAATGATTCCAATGACGACTTGGGAACAACAGCAGCTATCTCATCTCCTAGCTGTGGTTTATTGGCTTCCCTGAGCCTCCCCCACTTATCGAACAGAGCAGTAGGGTAGCTAGACAACTCATACGCAAAGACCTCTTCAACACCTAAGTCCCTGTTATTAGCAAAGATGAGGAGCCTCTGGAAAAGGAGCTGTGGGTCGATTGGTACTTTTTCAGCACTGATTGTAACCTTTGCACCCAACGACTCAACTTGATCTTTCTTCCTAAATGAAAAGTCAAAAGCATTGCTACCTTCCATCTTCTGCACAATGTTCATACCAACCTCATACAGTAAATGAGGATTGGCCGAGGCTGGTCCTGTCACACCGTTGGCAATATTCCTGAGTTCATTTTATTCTTGAAATGGATCATAATCCTTGAAGAATGCAAGAACCTTCTCTGTGTCCTTCCTATCTCGTTCACGCCTTGCTTCAGTCATTTCTTTGTGCTGCTCAGAGGTGTGGAAATGCTTCCCTGTCAGTTCTTGCATAACTTCACTCACCTCAGCGCAGGCTGGCATAGCAAGTAACCAGCGCAGGCGTTGCGTTTCCTCCATGCCCCTACCACGTGTCAATCCACCATTCGTTTTCAAAGAGCGCATCAAAACCTGCTCTATAACCAAGTCGCTTGGCAGTCCTGCCCACAGCCGATCACTTCGGCGGATCACAAATAGACCGGAGTTCAATTGACAGAACATGTCTGGGTTGAGCTGCTCAAGTTCAATCATGTCTTGAATGTACACATGGGCTGACTTGGCATAATTGTTATGACCACACGCTGCAAAGTACGGCAACATCTCCTGGAGTGTTCCGAGGTACAGTAGGAAATCGCCCATTCTCAGTGCCCTCAGGAAGCGACGCAGCAGGTCAATCATGTCCATGTATTGAATCCATAGCTTTCCCATCTTATTCTCTGCTAAGGAGCTCTTCTCAGCTTTAAGTTTTTCAGAAATTCTGTTGAAAACGTCTTTACTGCAGACTTCATCCGGTGAAACGTCTTCACGCAACAGCTTATCCAAAAGATCTGCAGCCTCCTGGAAGTCCTTGCATGCGTCACTTTCCTCATCTACCATTGAGAGGTTGACACCGTATGCCCTGCCTAACACAATCGAACTCAAGGCTGTGTCAACCAAGAAGTGGCCTCTGATTGCTCGTGCATAGGCTTTCCCACTCAGCATTTGGGTCACAGCATTTTCAGCGTATATAAGTTCCAAAACCTCCTTAAGCCCAGATGCTTCCATAACATGGCCCATGCATCCCAAAAAGCTCATCACAGAGTGAAAGCCACCAAGGTTCAAAACAATGGGTTTCAGTTCGCTTCCTTCCTTCTCATGAACAATGATCGTCTTCGCTTTCCAATAAAGCGGTTGGTCGAATGTCAGCATTGGCGTCGTTCCCTGGCGATGGCTTTCCGCAGCAACGAAGTGAAGTGTTGAGTAAATACAACTCATGTCCGTAGGGTCCATGTCAATCATGGGCAAGAAATGGACGGATGATTTCCCTGGGTGTGGTCCATGGCACACACTCTGCATTAAGCCGGACCAGCCTGGTCGTTTTGGTCGAAGCAACCATGACGTTTTCCACAGTATGTCCAGATTTTCAAGCTTGTCAGATGCTGAAATGGGGTCAAGCTTTCTAAATTCGAGAGGCCCACCCTTCTTGCGAACACTGCGGTAGTATTTGATTTCAATTTGAGCTGCCGTGAAGTTGTTTTCAGGTGACTGCAATCTTGGTATTGATGTTGTGTCTCTTACTTCAGGGGTGACAGCAACAATTATACCCATACCATGGTATGTTCCTCGCCCATCAAGCGTACGCAAGTTGTGATCAACATTGTCTGCAACGAACTGTCCAAACCTGCCTGCAGTGGATATGTTGGTGACCCTGAAATTGGCAGCACACTTCGAAAACCTCAAAACTTCTGCGTAAGGCAGACAGAAGCCGTGGCTGTGTAAACTGTCCACAAGAAAGCGGGAACCAAAGTGCTGGTGCATTTGAACCGCCAATCCATACTGAATGGGTGCTACAATGGCCCTTGGTCTGGTAAGTTGCACGATAATTTGTCCAATTGATGCAACTTCAAGATCACATGACTTGCCACTGAACGTCTCTTGCAGCAATATACGAAGGGACTGCGGAACGTACGCCACATTCTTTTCCAGCGACCGGAGTTCAGAAGGATCTGGATAGAAATCTCTACAAGTATCAATGTTCTTTATATCTGCTTTGATCAACCGTGCCGCAGCCCTGACTATCTTTCTTTGTTCTGCTTCCTCATCATCAGTCTGTGGTGAGTCTTTGAATTGTTGCAACATTTGCAGCACTTTCTTTGACAGTTACAACATCGCTGCGTCCATGCACGTTACTAATAACCAGTTCATCCCCAAAATATGAAATAAGTTTCTGTTTCATGTATTTTACACTATACGCTTCAACATCAGGGCACAACTGGGACATTCTATCAACGAGATCAACCACTGTAGTCTGTTCATCATCATTGCCACTGACTAGGTCCTCGATTGCGAGTAGAAATGCTTCCTCTCGTGAGGCATCTACTTTGCGACCCTTGCGAGGAGGTTCACTGTCTGCGGAATCACGATATTTGGAGGGGATCTGCCTATGTGTCTGGAAATTTGAGCTGCACTGCTTGTGATATATTGCGTCAGCTGCTGGAAGATCGCGTGCAAAGTTAATTCGGCCTCTAACAGTGTCAGCCCACTCATCAGCCCTGGCATCACATGCAGAAAGTATTGTCCTTTGAAAGTTGAAGGTGCGTACTGGATACACTTCTTCTGAATCATGCTTTGTGTCCAAATAGATTTTTGTACCACAAAAAAAGCAGTTCTCTGTAAAACAAAAGTCTGGTGTCTGAGAACGAAGAGCAGGTTTTTCAGGACGTTTCTTCTGCTTCCCAGGAATTCTATTTGGCTTCGTATTGACATGCTTCTTTCGGCAATCAATGTGCACCGTTTGGCCCTCGGACACGGTAATTGATGGCGTTCCACGTTCAGTACTGGCCTTGGTGATAGTATCTGCTCCCTTCGCCCTCAGCTTGACTGTTTCTCCTTCGTCTAACGTGTTTGAGCAAATGCCGCAGGGATTATGCACCACCTCTTCTTCCATGGCTTCGGTAGATGTCGCACCAATCTGTTGAAACAAGAAACAAGATGATGGGATTAGTATAGGCCTAGGCAAAATGTAATAGACAATAATGTGCAGTAAAGGTAGGGCTTGACCTAGAACAAATTGCAATAGAAGGTTTTTTGGCTGTAAGGTTTTTTGGCTGTAAATTAACCACTTTCCAGGTGTCCAAAAGTTGGAGACTTTTTATATGTTCATCAGAGGGACCTAATAAACAAGTTAAAGCCAAAAAACGTTGTTTGTAATACATTTATAGGGTCTAGGAGCAACCAGAAAAAAGTTATCTGTAAATTGAAGCTTTGGACGGCGGCCATCTTGAATTTATGCAAATTAACCACTTTCCCGGTGTCCAAAAGTTGGAGACTTTTTATATGTTCATCAGAGGGACCTAATAAACAAGTTAAAGCCAAAAAACCTTCTATTGCAATTTGTTCTAAGTCCAGCCCTACTTTGACTGGTCTATTATACCTACGTATGCTTCATTGTAAGCCTATCATTTGCTTTGTTTTTATTGTATTTGCACACGTTAATACCTGTAAACTTAGGCTAAACCTTCTTTCAAGGTAAAGTGACGCATTTATTCTGGCTATGTCTCGATCTTTTTATTTAAATTTAGAAGGATAGCCTATATATACCTGTATGGAAAGCTTCCGAGGGTGGATTTATGCAGAAGTTGCAGTACGTGAGATGTCTCGTTGAAATTAAGGTATATTTATTCGTGTTTCTAAGGTTTTGGTGGCAGTTAAAATGGATAGTTGAGATAATTTGCAGCTCCTGTCATTGTTACAATTCCTTCTTAGGCTGAATATAATAGTTTAATGAATATCGGGATATTATGAAAAGGACAAGCCAGTAATTAATATATTAATACCTATGGGTCCTTCCTAAGCTTTATGAAACCGTGCAACGATAACCAGATTAACGAATTATCAAAACTTATATTAATTTGAATCCTCAACAAGTTAAAGTAATTATCCTTGGTTCTGAGGGAAATCTTAATGGCATTTTGAACGGCAATTATATCTGCTTTACTATTGAATTTAAGGTGTTTGACCGATTGCATTAGTACATTACTATAGTCCATTTTTGTCCAGCTGATGGTAAATTGCCACATATTAATTTTAATTACGAAGATTTTGTAGTGAAATATGTTGCTGATTGTGAACACTTGGCAATTAAGATGATGCAGAGACATAGTAGTTTCAAATTTTATCATTAAATATCGACAAATCAGCTGCTAAAGGATTCAATTTGCCATCAGCTGGAAATATACCGACTATAGTTTTAGGCCCTCATTTACAGTAGGTAGCCTATAGCCTATCCTGTGGTTGACTATATAATGATGCTGGAATGGTTTAATATAGTACCGATATAGCTTAGTCCAAATGTGAATAAATATTCCATTATAGTATAACATTCAACAAAGGAAAATAGGAAATAGGCCACTTGCATTCTTTACTTAATTATAGTAGGCAATAGCCTTCTTTTCACGATCAGAATCGTTCAGAAACAGGTGAGTAAGTTGTTTGGCTAATATATTTTCGCAATAGGCTAAATTTTGAAACTTAGGCTATGTTTAGTGCAATTGGGATACACACAATGTCCGTGTCAGTAATCGTGCTTTCCAGTAACCATTCTTACTATTAAGCAATAATATACAGCTATGTAGGGGGAAGCATATTGCATAATAATATCCAGTCATTATATTGCGTCAATATTATTGATCGTCCGCTCAATAACTCCCTCTCTAATTCTTAGACCCCAAAACACAAATTTCCCTTTGAAACTACTGATTAGACTCGTTCCATTTATAATATATTATGGTAAACAATATGGCACATTTTATTGACCGAATTCAGTAGCGATGTATGTTTATCTCTTATTCAATAACTGATGCTTTTCTCTTCGTTTGGACGTACGGTACCCAATAATAGACTTTCGTGAGGCCATCATTTCTTGATGTAATGTCTAAAATGTATTTTGTCACTACTTTTCCACTTTCTTACATAAAAGTGTATATGAAAACTTAAGATGTATATTATGGGAGGATGAAAACCGTACATTTCTTGTTTTAAATGGTTGTAACAATAAATTTGATTAACTCAAAACAGTTGGGAGTATTGTTAGAAGTCCGAATACTAACTACTATGCAATATTGGAAACAAGTCCAATTTTCTTGGCATATCTTGCCACTTTTTGTAGGTTTTGGGGGACTTTACAGGTAAATTCTTTGATTGTAAAAGAAGCAAGCATGTATCTACAATCCCACGAGTGAAATTAATTGACATGTCACTGTGAGATATAGACAAAATAGGCTTGATAGAATACTAATTGCAGGGTACATTTTGGGCCTAAGCTCTACAAAGTCTATTTTAAAACTCAGTTGGAGGCTACCCAGCCGTACCGCTATGTTTCAAGTCAAACACCAGTTCTTAATATTCATTGATTGATGGATGGATAGGTAGGCTACGGTTAGCCAAGCATTTTATCGGGTTTCAGACTTTGAGTAACAAGATTTGTGAACATTGTTGTGTCTACAGATTGAGAAGTGTTTAGATACCTATTTTTGAGACATGGGAGCTACCTAGTCCAAATTAACAGCGCTAAATGACTAATGCACATGCTTGCAATGCTTGGTGCCAATAAGGTGCACCCATCTGGTCTTTTATCGCCAGCTTTGTTTACAATACTTGTACGCTTGCGGTTATGTTCCCGTTAATTTTGACTACTTATATTTCGGTACACTTTCCCCCTGCTGGCAGTCAAAATAGACGGGAACGTGATCACGAGCGGGCGATTAATATATATAATATATATATATATATATATATATATATATATATATATATATATATATATATATATATATACTGTATATGCAGGGTGTTTCAGTTGACGTTTTCATAAATTACAGGACATACGGTATTTGTCCGGCAATAATTATTAATAAGACATATTTTATTCAATGACGTTCGGGGTGAGTATTTATAATTACGGAGATATTACACCAAAAGTTATCCAATAAAATAAATGTAGTCTAAGGGCTAAAAACTAATATTTCCAAGCTAGCGCAGGGCAGAAAGTCTTTGTTTAGCCTACATGTCAATAACAGGATTAGAAAATTGTTTCGGAATCGCTCTAGGGATGATCAAAATAATATAATATTCCATTCAAGGTTGAGGACTCAAATCCCTAGAGAGATTCCGAAACACTTCTGTAACTTCGTTATCCATGTGTAAACAAAGCCTGTCTGCCCCGTGCTAGCTTTGAAACATTCTCTTTTTCTCCTTAGACTGCATTTTGTTTGTATCTATTGATAGCGTTTGATGTGTAATATCTCCGTAATTACAAATACTCACCCCGAACGTCGTAGATTAAAATAGTCTTATTATTGCCTGACGAATACGTCTTGTCATTAATTATGAAAATGTCAAGTGAAACACCCTGTATATATATATATATATATATATATATATATATATATATATATATATATAAAATCGCCGATACACTTAGATACTACATCCTTTTCAAACTGTGTTCGATATTTATTAGCATAAAATGGATAAAGCTTATGAATCATGAATGCACGAGATAATGAAACCTGATATGGAAATTCTATTACCTATATATCTTACCAATTCAAAACACCTAATACAGTACTGGTATGTAAAAGAAAATATATATACTGTATAATTATATTCTACTTGTTCTTACAAGTACCGGTATGTTTAACTATTCTCTATACCAAATTGTGGCTTTCCAGAATAACTGGGTGATGTAGCCATCTCTAGTAGGCTACTGTTGTACAACAGAGCAAAGGGAAGCAAGGACCATACCATACAAATAGGGACCATACATTAATATAATGTAAAACGTACATATTGCTGGAAAAAAAATGCAACAAGAACCTATTTAACCCCTAAATGTCGGTGCGCAACATAAGTCGAGTATAATAAATCTGGACTATCTGGCGGCGCGCGACATAGGTCGTGTGGCAATTTCAGCACGTAATGTTGCTGAGAGAGAGAGACAAGTGGTGGCAGGAGAGTAGGGAGCGTATGACTGCTCCAAACCACCGCGGCGAACCTACTTACACGAATCCCACCTCCTCCCTCCCTCTCTCACTCGGCATATACTGAATTGTATGGGGAAAGTACCGAATTACATGCTTTTTGCACTCGTGTTGCGCGGTTGTTGCAAGAAAACTAGCTGCCATAAAAGGATCGTTATGGTGTCATTGGAAAGCTCTGTTTATGCCCTTTCAGGGATAGATACTTGTTTTACGCTCTGGGTCTTATTTAGGCATGAAAATGATCACGTAAACAGCCCTATTTTGGCTAAAAACACCCCGCTGGTGGCTACATATTTTATACCGCCTAGGCCGCTCATAAGGTGTTAAAGGATGTGTGAACCCTCTATAGCTATAGCCTACAATCGGGTGTCAAACGATAACCAAGGCCAGGCGTTTTAATTTGTATTATTGTATATGCAAGGATGAACGTAAGGGTTAGCCTACGTCTATTTGTGGCTTTAGAAGTGATAGAATCGCTCAAACAAGGCAATTTAGTGTTAATTTTCTTGTATACCTTCTCATTCTTTCAAGTTTCAAACAATATGACTCCGGTTTGACACTTTGCCTACAATACATATAAATTAAGAAGAATAAATCATGAGGATCAACTCTTAGTAATACTCTTCACTACATAACTTATTAAGATTATTTATATCTCCATCAATCATTATGTGTGTAACTTGATAACTATAGTATAATTCAATGATTTGTTGACTGCTGTAGAAGTAGTACATTGTAGCAACATTTGAGTCATTATTAAAACAAAATACATTATTAGTTAATGTGGTTCAATTACATAGCCTACTACCGGGTACTAGTAACAATTTGACAATATCATACTGAACTGGTTGCTATATACTGTATTGCATTAATGCATTACAATAACAGCTACAGTACTAGACTACCGTACCTGTGTAGGCCTACTAGCACAACACTGGTATAATCTTTAACCCTAGAAGGGGAAACCGGGGTCACCACGACCCCGAAATATCGTGCGTGGGCTTGTTTCTTGGTGTTGTGGCGTGACGCGGCCCACTAGCCACGAGTTTGGGTGAGGGAACGCCAGTCTACACCCACCGCTCATCGTGTGCAGACCTACAAGCCCGAAGCTCCGCCCCTCGCAGCCCTACCAGCCCGTTTGGGTCATATTGACCCGACCATTCCCCTTATAAGGTAAGCATTTTCATTCTCGATTTGTTTGGTTTCGTGCTTGTGCAAGCTATGTTGACGGATAGATTTATGGTGTATTATGCTTATATGATTGACATATAAATTTCCCAGCTTCCCATAACAATTTCATAGGCATTTGACCCCAGGAACTATTTTTTATGAATATTTATCCTAATTCTGGAATTTCTTGCTTTTGAATAGTCCCGCCATGGCTGACCCCAAGAACCTGTCGGATGAACAAATAGCGTCCCTGCTCGACCAACTCGACACCACCGAGGATGGCGACATCGAATTCGTCGACTGTGGTTCTGATGTGACCATTGAACCCATTCTAGAGCCGATGGGAGATCTGTATGAGCCTGATTATGAGTCAGAAGACGAGGATGATGAGGCCGATAGACGGGGACCTGCCTACCCCTATGACGAAGACGACCCCCCATCCCCCGTCGTGAACCCACCCTCGCCAAACGACTATGACTCTCCCTCGCACTCCCCACGTGCTAGCACACCATCTCCAGAGCCCACAGCCCCCACAGCCCCTCCTGCAGCCCCTGCCACCCCTCCTGTAGCCCCTGCCAACCCTCCTGCAGCCCCTGTCACCCCTCCTGCAGCCCCTGCTGCCCCTGCCACCCCTCCTGTAGCCCCTGCCGCCCCTCGTGCCGCCCCTGCAATTGACCCTCTATACATGTTTCCTGTGCCAGGAGACACGGTGCTGTCCATTGACGGCCTAAAAGTGTGGACCAAGAAACCGCCAGGACCACCACGAGTGTCCAAGCGGAAGAGGTCCTCACAGCCATACGTGGAGGGGCCGACACTGGACACCATATGTCCCAGGGGCAGCGACAAGAAGACCAGCAACAACTGCATCACCTATGGGCAGCCTGTGTGCCCCGCTCACTCCCACATCCTGTGCGTCGACTGCCAAGCCGCTTAGGTAAATATTATTATTTTGTTCCCAGGTTACTTCTTAGACATCTAAGTATAATATAACACAATGTCAGCACATTTGGTCATGTTTCAAGCCCAAACAAGCATGTTTCCAGTCATTTTGAGGGGGCCTTTTGTAGAAAATGTTGAATGGCGGGGAGTTAGGTTACTAAAAAGTCACTAAATATAATTTTATTTTTGCCAAATTTACTTATACATGTGTCTATACAATTACAAAGTTTCAGCACAATAAACCATGTTTCAGGGCCTCTTTTGGGGTTTTATGTGAAAGTATAGAAAATTGTGTGATTTTGTGTGACTAAAAAGTACCTCTCTTTTGTTTCTTCCAAATCGTCTCGTTCCTGGGGTCTACGCCCTCCAGATTCTAGGAGGAACTTACCCCATCATCACGCCTTCATACTGCGAAGTATCAGATAATTTGGTCGGTAATTTATTTTTATTTGATTTTTTTAGTGGACACCATTTTTTTGCCTGGATAATTTGGAACACGAGTGCCTCAACACGCAACTACTCAGGAAATATTCTATAAACTGTGATAATAAGCTAGCATAATGATGTATGTATACAACTAAACCATTTTGGGCATCAATAAAGCATCAGAAAAATTTGTTTCTTTTATTTCCCCGCGGGGGGTCATTGAGACCCCCGTTTCAGCTTTGTGTACCGCTCCGGGGGGGTTTCCCCTTCTAGGGAGTATATTATTAATGAAGTATTTGTTTCAAATGGAAATATATATTTATATATACCGGTATATATATATATATATATATATATATATATATATATATATATATATATTACGTATACTCTTATAGGCTACTATAATATATGAAGTATTTCTCATATTCAGAACTCAAGGTAAGTACAGTACCTGTCCAGTAAGGCAATTGCTATTTAATTGGAGTTTCAGCCTGTTATTATGCTAAATAGAAGATTTCACATCACTACCGTTATCTAACTTATAATATAAAATAAAAAGCATACCCATGATTCATTTTTCCTGCTCTTTTCAAGATCAATTAACCCACTGAACCCCAGCGACGACAACGTGTCGTCGGCAATGTATGTAACGCTAAACCCCAGCGACGACAACGAGTCGTCACTGGAACTCCGGTCCTATGGCACCTAGAGGGCTCAGATTTGTATGGGAACTGTGTAAGTATCCCACGCAACCATGCCGATGGTTGAAAACTCAAAGTACAACCGCGTGCGCGTGAGCGCGCAAAAACATGTTTTTTGGGTGTTTTTACCTTCAATTTTTTACTCTTCTAAAATCTACTTTCGGGGGCGCCGTAGGACCCCTTTGACCTTTTTGATCGTTTTTTTTGTGGTTTTTCCTTCATTCCTAACCCATTCGCTATTGTTTCTGGGAAACAAAAATCAAATCCTGCCGGTCCCTGGTGGTACATTTATTTATAACTAGCTGGGGCTCAGTGGGTTATTATAATTCACTACACTTAAGGGGAGGTATTTAGTTTGTTCCCTAGACCTCCATCAAAGCTTAAAATTACACCCCCTTGAGTCCCTTTCAATATAAATTTGTACATTTTTCGGTAGAAAAATTTCCCGGCCGAAGGTCGGTTCCTCTTAAATTACAGGCTCGCTATCCCTCGCCAGGATAAAATCGACACCTGAATAGCACAAAAGCTCTTAATATGGGGTGAAAGTTCTTAAAATCGCTAAACTAATGTGGCAAACGTTTTATAATATCAAAAGCAATGGGGCTAAATATGAGGGAGAAGGGGGTCAAGAAAAAAATCCCTGAAGTGGAGATCTCCCCTTAACATGCACACCACACCTCCTCCTTCAAAATTATAAAAACAAAATTATGAACACATGCCCAGCCTCGGAGTCCCCAGGGGGGAAAGGGGGGACCTTAAATGCCCCCACACCTGCCCGACCTTCCCCTAACGATCACTCTGCTCATGACCATGGCCTGTCACTCTTACTAGGATATTAACTTTTGCAATATTCACGGACTTCCCTATAATTTTCACTCCGTAGAACACCATCTCTCCTCCTACAAATCTGATCTTCTTTTCCTCACCGAAACCCAGGTATCTGAGACAACTTTCAGCAGCCCCTTCTCGGTATCCTCCTACTTTCTCTATCCTAGTTTCAAAGCCAAAGGCGGATGTTGTGCATATGTGCACAACAAACTCACTTGCTCTCGTGTTCCCGATTTCGACTCCTCTGTATTCTCAACTTTATGGCTCAAACTATCCTGTCATTCACATACTGGTGAGTTATCTGCTCAACAGGTGGCGTTGTGTGTGTGTAAGTGTGAGAGTCCGAGTGTAGGGGATGAGACAGTGAAGCACGGGAACGAGGTGGCTTAAGAGATGGGGTCGTTTCGGGCCATGAGTGAGCACCATGCCTCATGTGAAGGCAAGATGGCAGGTGCTCGTTGTACTCTACGTGCTTCACATGTCTCACTCCCTAGACTGGAACAAGACCTCACAGGCTTCACTGTTCATTGTAAAGCGGTGAATGTTAAGGCTCACTGACAGCGGGCATAGCAGTCGCATCCTACTACTGCTCTATGACAGTAAAATTCATGATGGGGATAGTAACTTGTAGGCCTACCAGTGATGGTGACAGCAATTGGTAAGGTGATAGATGTAGACAAGTAATAAGGATGGTGACAGAAGAAATGGTAATTATGAAAGTGTCACTATAACCATTACTTCACTACAACTATCACCATCATCACTACATGATCACCAAGACACACCATTATCGCTACAATTAGCAAAAATATACTGTAAAGCATAATACATACCAACCTACTGAATATAAAAATAATATATAACATTGTGAGTAATTATTTGTTTATGGAGACACATAGTGGGATTGACTCAGCCAAACCTTACTGTCAGAGAGGACCCAGGTGGGTCATCATTCTCCCAGCTCCTTTGTGGGCCAGACCTGTTAATAAGTGCAAACTAGAAAATCAATTAGTTGCCTCAACATATGTAAGAAATGCGTGGGGTTCTTTCACGACCACCCCAATTCTAGAATTACGGCTTCTAACAAGATCCTGGCTATTGACATATGCTAGTACTGATTGCGAGTACTTTAAGGCTCTGATACGATACAGACCCGTCAGGCGGAGACTCCAACTTGCCTAAGATATAGGCGATCTCTCTGTCCTGAACAGTTTGTTCTTCCATAGTAGGTTGGCTTAAAATTCACCAAGAACCTGGAAAAAAACAAGGTTAGCTTAGTCAGCCAGTAGCAACAAACAGGAAAGGAAGATGATATGAGACACATAGCATTGACAGAAGAAAAGGAAACACAGTCGTGGAGAATAAAGCTGATACAATGCACTAACAACACTGTTTTGGGCTGTATTTCGAAATCTCACTTGATCAGTTTGAGGCTTTAAAATGTATAGCCTACAACTAATGTCCGTAGCGTTAAGTGACAATCTCGTGACATTGAAAAAATGTCTTCATTTAATTGAGCTAGGTTACTATACAACCCAAATAGCTTATTGACGGTATGTTCATGGCGGCAAAAACTGTCAAACTTGGTCAAACACAGGTGACATTTAATGGTCAACTCCAGGGGTAAAACCTATTCAAACTACAATGCCCATTGTGATATGTTTGGTTTTATGGATAGAATACAGGGTACTGAAGAACTTTGATCAATGTGCACTAACAAAATTGAAATTTAGCTTGTTTAAATTATGTTATGTGGCGATAGGTGGATGATCTTTTTGATGAGAAATTCTCAAAAATTGTATGAATGTTTTTAACTCAACATTTGGCTTCACCACTGTCTGGTCAAAAGACTGCGATTTCTAGATTAACAGAAAACGATACTTTAATTAAGAAATAGGCGTTCGAAGCGAACTCCCTTAACTCTAGACCAAAATTAAGAATTAATACACTGTCTGTATGTTTATTCTTAGCGATATGGGATCATTTTGTGGAGTGCACCCCATCTGCAGGACCTTGTTCAATGTGTTGCAGAGTTTGAGTATTGAATTAAAAAAAAAACACAAAAAACAAACACACACACACACAGACCTATCCACAAGCGTGTGTAATCGGTTTATATCGATATTGCCCATATATCGTTATACATATTAGAGTAGCCTATATTCATGACAAGGTATGACCCTGCATTAAGCTTCGTTTTTTCTTTCATCCCTGGAGTTAACCTTTAATGCTTCCCTTTAGAACCACAACTCGTTGGGATAATATAATTTTATGATGTGCTTTGATAATTCGTTATTCTGGCTATCATAACACGGTTTCATAAAGCTTAGAACGGATCGATATATATTAATTCATTCAGTACTGGCTTGTCCTTTTCATAATATCCTGATATTTATTAAGTTATTATATTCAGCTTAGGAAGAAAGTGTAGCAATGAAAAAGTTCCAAACTACCTCAAATATACATTTCAACAACCACCAAAACTGCATTAGATACATAAAACACGTATAAATATACCTAAAATGTAATAAGACATAATTATTAGCAATACAAACGTCGTAATAGACGAGTAATTACGAAGGGAACAAGCCCAATTTCTCGCAAACTTGAAAATTATAAAAACATTGAATTATAGCCTTTGTTGCACCCCAACTGTAGGGCGCATATTGGCCTGTTTTGCCAAACCTTTATTTTATACGCTAAATATTCTGTCTCCCTTCTGACCATGCTAAAACTTTATTTTTTTGTCTATGTGAATGAGGGAGACAGGCATAACTGCCTGTAGTGAGTGGCTCCCCCAGTTTTGAAAGAGTGACAGGACCAAAATCAAGGGACATTCGAGCTAAAATGCTTGGACACACGGTGTTTGAAGCAATGTAAGTCATAGGAAGAGAGAAAGACTGATTCTATGAGAGAGTTCCAGAGCTCAGCAG
The DNA here is from genome assembly GCA_032716605.1 of Paralithodes platypus. Classification (NCBI taxonomy): domain Eukaryota; kingdom Metazoa; phylum Arthropoda; class Malacostraca; order Decapoda; family Lithodidae; genus Paralithodes; species Paralithodes platypus. The sequence goes on along the minus strand of CM064497.1, from coordinate 61,959,586 downwards.
TTGAATAAAAGAAAATCTGAGAATAGCGTTTCACTCTAGGGTTGGAGAGTTGCACAGAGTAGGGATGGGATTGTGTTGAAAGGCAGGTACACGTACCCTACGTAGAGGAGGTGGTATACACTGGGAAAGCTCCGAGGAACACTGATTATTGTAATAGCGATAGAATAGCGAGAGAGATGCAACATTGCGGCGAAGAGAGAGAGATTGCAGAGAGTTGGTGAGTGGACGGGAGTTAATGATACGAAAGGCTTTCCTTTCTACTTTGTCTAGGAGTGCGGTGTGAGAGGATCCTCCCCACACATGTGAACAACACTCAATACAAGGACACACTGCCCCTGTACAGAGCAAGAAGCTGTGCCGGGGTAAAGAACCCTTTAATGCGGTTGAGCATACCCAGCTTCTGGGAGGCTGCCTTAGCAAGACTGGTAATATGGTCCTTCCAAGTAAGAGCAGAAGAAAAAGAGACACCGAGAATATTGAGAGAAGATGAAGCATTGATTTTTGTATTGTAGAATAATAAGGGATAGTCCTCTGGAGGTTCCTGACGGGTAGTAAGATGGATAAATTGTGTCTTGGAAGCATTACAGCAACAAGGGTTTCTCTACCCAAATTGGAAATAGTAGCTAGATCAGGAGATAAGTGTTTTATGGCTTCATTATATTTGATTTTGAGGGACTGCTGGCTGGGGCATTCTGGAAAACTAATTGAGTAGTGTAAGGTAGAGTCGTCTATCATTTATGAAAATTCAATAGAGAATAGGATATAGGACAGAACCCTGAGGAACACCGGAGTTGATAGGATGAGGAAGTGAGCAATGGCCATCACAACCGCAGCTATGGCACGGCAGGAAAAGAAATTAGAGACAAAGGCACAGCTATAGGGATAGAAACCGAAGGAGGGGAATTTAGAAATTAAAGATTTGTGCAAGACTCTATCGAAGGCCTTCGATATGTCTAGTACAACAGAAAAAGTCTCACCGAAGTCCCGAAAGTTGGATGACCAAGAGTTAGTAAGATATGAAAGAAGATCAGCAGTAGAGCGACCCTTAAGGAAGCCATACTGGCGATCTGAGAGCAGATTATGAGAAGAGAAATGCTTAAGAAATTTGTATGCAAGAATAGTTTGAAAAACTTAAGAGATGCAAGAGATGAGAGAAATTGGACGATAGATGGAGGGTTGAGAGCGGTCACCCTTCTCTGAGACAGGTTGAATGAGAGCAAACTTCCAGCAAGAGGGAGAAGACATTTTGAGGAGACAGAGACCCCCTGCCTAGGCAGGGGGTCAGCACGGAAGCACAGTTTTTTAGTACAACAGGAGGAACACCGTCAGCACCGTGCGCCTTCTTAGTATTAAGCCCAGAGAGGGCTAGAAAGTGCATCTTTAGAAGAGATTAGGATATTAGGCATAAGTAGGAGAGAGGGAGGTGGAGAGGGAGGAATAGCACCGGAATCATCCAAGGTGGAGTTTCTAGCAAAAGTTTGAGCGAAGAGTTCAGCTTTGTCAGAGGAAGAAGTGATGGGTGTGTCATCAGTGTGGACAAGGGGAGGGATAGACGAGGAAGAAAAATTGTTGGAGAGGTTTTTGGCTAGATGCAGAAAAGCTTGGGAAGAGCTAGAGTTGGATAGTTCAGTGCATTTTTTATTGATGAAAGAGTGCTTGGCAAATCGAAGAACAGATTTGGCCCAGCCCCCATTCCACTCAACTCCTGTCATGGCGCCCCCTCGGGGTCCGGAGCCGAGTACGTTCCCGCAGGCCGATGCCCGCTGGCGGTCGGGTATGCCTCTATGTGACTCATTGGGTGGGTCCCCGGTAGTAGCAACCCCCTCCTCAGGGTTTGTCTCCCAAGATGTTGTTTCAGCTCGAGCTCGCCAAACTTAAGCAGCAGAAGCGACAGGCGGAGCTTGAGCTCGAGCAGCGGAAGCTCGAGCAGCAAAAGCATGAGGCTGAGATTGAGCAGCGAAAGCATGAGGCTGAGCTCGAGCAGCGAAAGCATGAGGCTGAGGTCGAGCAGCGTGAGCGAGAGTCTGAGCGCAAGTTTGAGTCTGAAAGGTATCGTGCCGATGTTGATCTAGAGAAAACTCGTGTAGAGGTGACAAGGAACTGAGTCGTCCAGGGGGGTCGAGCCCATGACCAGTCCCTGTCGCATCTACTAAAGTTGGTTCCAGTATTTGATGAGTTAGGAGTTACAGAATTCTTTCTCCGGTTTGAGAAAAAGTGCCGGGAGCACCAATGGCCCGAGGAGAAGTGGGCAGCCCTTGTCTCTTCACAATTGACGGGGAAAGCACTCAAGGCGTACGATGCTTTACCCCTAGAGTCTTGTGTTGAATATGAGGCGTTGAAAGAGGCTGTCCTGAGGGCGTATGAGCTACAGCCAGAGACCTATAGGCTGAAGTTTAGGGTGGTTCCAAAAAGAAAGGAGAGTACTTTCCAGGAACACGCTAGAGAGCTGTCAGATGCACTTGAAAATTGGTTGAGGTCGGAGAAGGCAAATACTTTTGATGCAGTTAAGCAATTTGTGTTGTTGGAGCAATTTTTTAAGTGTACTGGCAGTGACTTGACTCTTAACCTGAAAGAAAAGCAACCAAAAACTCTGCAGAAGGCGGCTGAGCTGGCTGACCTTAGGGTGTCATTGATTCGTGGGTGCGGGTCTGCACAGAGCTGAGGCAGGTAACCAGTGGCGTACCACTCCACCCCCCCCGAATTAATGACCCAACTAATTATCCATTTAAAAGTACTGTTGCCAATTATGAACCCAAGTCGAAACCCTTCCCGTTAAAGAAAGGCCAGGGCCCTTCCTCACCTCAGAGGAAGTCCTAGAGCGAAGTGGAATGTTTCAAGTGTCATGAGAAGGGGCATATTGCGCGCTCATGTCCGAGCACACCGCCTACAGCAGTGGTGTCACTAGTGAGCAACATCGGTGTGTCTTTGAGGTCTTCCGCGTTTGCCCGGGGTAATACGTCGGCTGCGAAGTCACAGTCGGTGCAGAAGCAGCAGGAGGGCTCGTCACCCATCCGAGATGCTTTTTGTGGTCATAGGGGGCACGGCACTGTGAGGTGGGCTGGTGTGGAGCATAGGCATGAGTTGTTGCATGATATGAGCGCTTCCCAGACACTTATTAAGAACTTCACTGGCAAGCCTATTAACGCGGCTCGGGTTGTCGTGGTTCAAGGTATGAATGCTACGCGGTCTTACCCGCTGGTCGGAGTGGAGCTTGAGGTGGATGGTGTGACACGGGAGTTGGATGTGGGTGTTGTGGAGAAATTGCCAGTTGAGGGGGTCGACCTCTCTCTCGGTAACGACTTTGCGGTGCCTACTTCCGAGGTTCCACCCTTAGTCGTTGCCGAGAGGGCGGCCGACATGAGTAGGGAGGAGCAAGAAGGGCTCGAGAGATCTCAGTCCGCTCAGGTGTCACAGCCTAGTACCCAAGTTGCAGACCAGCGGAGGAAGGGTCGGAAGGAGAAAGTCGAGGCTGGTGGTCGGGTTGAGAGTTTGGACCCAGCGACACTCCTTGGTGACTCGGTACTTGCACCTATTATGAGCTCCGGAATGGCCCCAGAACCTCTCCCCCCTAGTGACATAGTAGGGCGTGATGGCACTCCGCGACAGAGTAGTTCCCAGGGGCAACTAGAAGATCTTAGTCTTGAGAGTTGTGGGAACGGGGCTATTAAACTCGAGGACGGGGAAGCATGTCATGTGAACCTGTTAACCGTACAGCCCCAGCGACGCGTCTGACGCGTCGGCGATGTATGTAACGCACAGCCCCAGAGACGCGTCTGACGCGTCACCCTAATTGCGCCGACCGTAACCTCAGGTGTAGCCACTCAAGAGGGCTCAGATTTGTATGGGAACTGTGTACGTATCCCACGCAACCGTGCCGATGGTTGAAAACTCTCAAAGTCCACGTGCGTGCGCTGAGCGCGCAATAACCTGTTTTTTTGGGGTAATTGCCTTCAATTTTTTACTCTTGTAAAATTCGTTTTCGGGGGCTCTGTAGGACCATTCTTTAAGCTTTTTGAGCGGTTTTTCGTGGTTTGTCCTTCATTCCTAACCCATTCGCTATTGTTTCTGGAATAAAACCATTTTTTGAAAACCGGCCGGGTTCTGGTGAACAAACATTACAAAACTAGCCGGGGCTCCACGGGTTAAGGGGACCGACCGGTTAATTACAAACTTCCAGGTCTTACTTTCAATTTAAATGAAATTTGGCACAGGTGTATATGACCATAAAACTAGATTTTTTTTTTTTTTTTTTTTTTTCTTGCAATTTAGGTAAAAAAACATTGAAAATCATAGCACTGCAGAAAATTATAAACTCCTACAGAAATCCCCATAGCACATGTTTTATGTGATCAAACAACTCACAAAAGGTGTATCTGTAGTTTCTATAAAAAAAAATTATATATTTTGTGTATTTGTTCGATTTAGGTGATTACGGATTCAGGCGAATATATTTATAGAAAATTACAACTTTGACGACATATTGTGAACAAAATTAAATTACTAGAGTAAATTGGCTTCATAGGCCTTTTAGTGTTTTTAATTATCTTTCCAATGGTATATACACCATTCCTATAGGTCCAATAATAACTGTAGAATAACATCCGATAGTGCGGCAATATAGGTTCTGAGAAAAACAGGTGAAAGTCTAAAGCATGCGTCACACCTAGCCGATTTGAGGCCAAGACTGTCCGCGACCTAAGGGTCCTGGACAGTCTTGGTCTACGTCGCCGCGCATCATGGGCCGTCGCCAACTTAACAAAGAGGTCGGGATGGGTCTTCATATACCCCCTCAAAAGTTCAACATGTCGAACTTTCAATATCCAGTCGGCGTGGAGTGAGGTCCAAAAATGGGGACGTGAAGGGGACGGGAGGCTGATGGCGTGTCACGGCGCTGGACGGCGCTTGACGGCACTTGACGGGAAAAGGTAGGCGTCAGTGCGGCGTCACACGGCGGTACACGGCACCAGAAATGAGGTCTGCGTCAGGCGGCGTCACCATAACATCCTGCGGGGATCAGCGGCAGCTTGCGGCGACTCAACGATACCCTAACGGTCCTGGATTTTTTAATCCGGAGGGGGGTCGCCGTCAAACGGCGACGATGGTTGGCGGCCATCGCCTCCAAGCGGCGTAAAAACATACCGGGGCCCCCGGTATGCGCAGCCATGCGGGGACCCCGTGTCTGGTTCCTAGGGACTGTGGTGGACATGGTTGCGTGCAACCGTGACGGTGGCTGAAGGTTTACTGATAAGGCACACCCTTTGGTGTAGCTTTTATATACCCCACCTTGAGTTCGCTCGCCGTCGTTCGGGGTCATGCGGGCCGGGGTCGCCGTCATTTCTAAAGGGGTCGCTGTCCATCGGCACATTAATGCATATTGACACCGCCCTACCTCCTATCGACGCCGTTCGTCGGGTCGTTGTCACCGCGCTACGCCGCAGATCGGCACTCCAGCGGCGACCTAGGTCTCACCTTCAGTCCTGCATGGGCGCCGCTATACCCACGCGCAGTCAGGCGGCGTGGCCTTCCATACTGTGTCCCGTCCAAAACTCACCCCCCCAAATCCTTAAGCTCTCCGCCGAAGGGCGGCACTCCTGACCACGACTAAAGGTCGTGGTCAGTCGTGGCTCAAATCGGCATGGTGTGACGTATGCTTAAAGTAATTAGGTGAACATTTTTACTTTTGTTTTTTATATTTACAATATTTTACGCAGGAACATGGCAAAGTAGAATATAAAGCGTATGGGAGGTTGTAGAGTAGCTTACGCTCTTTCGATTTATATAGGTATGCTCCTCGTACGACCAGTAGTTACTGAGCATGTTAATTTCAAAGTTCGCTATATAACGTTTTTAGAATTACAGGAAAAGTTTGGAAGACATAAAAAAAAAACGATTTCCAATGGGTTTTCACTAATAACATTTCACTGGCTTATGAAGGGATGTTGACTCTTGTTGAGTAAACACCTATTGGTATTTTCAGGATTTCGATTTTTTTAAGCCTAAATTAACCGGTCGGTCCCCTTAAAGGAGTTTGTGAGGCAACCACCTGAGCAGCCTACTGTCCCTGTGTTGGTCTGCAGCGGCCAAGGTGGAGAAGGAGAGGGGGGCAGTGGGGCACAGGTAGAGGAGAGTTGGGATTGTCATGTCTCGGTGGAGCAGTGGGCGGGGGACACGAGTCAGGTGGCTGTGGAAGCGCTTCAGCACCTGCCTGAGCAGCAGTGTGCAGCGCTCCAGCACCTGCTCGGTTCATACCCCACTGTTTGTGCCGAGCACCCAGGCCTCAAAACTTATGCGGTGCACGATGTTCCGCTGGCAGGTCACTTGAGTGCCGTTGGCCTCGTTGTTTCAGTGGTTCAAGGTGGGCGACGAGGCTTTGGCATGGTTGTCAGGTCAGGGTCGACCCATGGCTACTAAGGGTGGTGGTCAGAATCAGGACATTGAGCAGATTGGTGAGGTTGGCTGTGGAGTGGATGCGCCCAGTCGTCGCATAGCCTCCCAATGCTGCTCTAGTAAAATGCAACAGCCCTACCATAGACCGACTGTATCTGACCGTGTCGCTGAAGGCGGTGATGCTGGGCAGGCAGATGTAGTCGCAAGGAATGCGGGGGTGCGCATGTACGGTATCGGCGGGGAAGCCTTAGCAATTATTAACTATGGGAGTGACTGCACAGGTGGTACAGATTGTCCCTCTCATGACCTGGCTGTTCTAGGGACAAAGGTGGAGAAGGAGGGAGAATATAGTGTAGAAACTACGGTTTCGGTTGGGCACTAGGCATGTTGTTCTTCGAGATAAGTTGCAACCTCTTGTTCCTGAGCGCCAAGAGAAGTTTTTTTACTAGGCTCTGGCAGTACGTCCGCATGTTTGTTGATTCTCCAGGCCTGATGTACGGGGTAGAATCCGACATGGAGGCTGGAGACAGTGCAAGGCTCAAATTGGCTCCCTACCGTATAAATCCTGCTCGACAGCCTGTCGTGAAAGCAGAGCTAGACTACATGTTGGAAAAGGGTCTGAGGGATAAGGGATATCGTGAGTGGTCGTTGCCAGTAACTTTGCAACCTGAGTTAAGTGGCAAGATCCGTGTTTGTGTTGATTGCAAGAGTGTGGAAGTATTATCCCTGACAGACGCCTATCCATTACCCAGAGTTAACGACCCCATAGACCGCATCGGGGCTGCCTCGTTTATCACTAAGGTGGAAATAGTGAAAGGTTACTGGCAGGCCCCGTTGCCGGAGAGAGCGAAGAGAAGTGCCAGTCTTGTGATGGACTCGGCAGTTTATCAGTGCCAGGTGTTGTTTTGCTGCCGGAACACAAGTTGGATGTCTGCCATGTTAAGGGCACTGATAATGTTCTGGCTGATTGTTTGTCACGGGAGGGTATGTTTGAAGGAGAACCCTCGCCGTTCAGTCAGTGTTTGTTTGAGAATGGAGAAAAATTAGGCTTGCCACTGTAGTGCAACGCTGCCAAAAACACTATTAAAAATATAAAAACCTCGCATAAAAACTCTTTCTTTTTGATAGTATATAAATGCAGTATATCACAGCAAGAATCTAAGACACTCTGAGTTGTTGTCTTAGTAGGCTAGGTTTGGTGAAGTTTGCTCGTTGAGCGTGATATAATTATTATGATGCTATTAATTTGGGGAAGTGTTGTGCAGATTTGTTTTTATAATGCAGTGTTTTATGTTTGTGATCGTGCCTTGGTGATCACAACTTGGGAGAGTAGCTGGGTGATGCGGGGTTGGTGGGCATTCTGTCTGGTCAGATGTGGAGTTCACCTGAGGCTGAAACGTCCCACATCTTGGGTGGGGTGTTACGCTGGCCAGCTTGCCAGAATGCACTCGTAACTCGCTAGCGCTCGCCAGGGCAGTGAAATGGGCTACAATAATCGTAGAACGATGTTCTTTCTTTCATAGAGTTCATATTGTCACAGACAGATCAGTGGTGGTCTTTATTCTTGTCTGTGACACTTGGAAGAATTTTATATCATTGATAGAATATAAGATGCATTGTGTGAAGTTAAGGAGAAAGAGCGAGGTAGGCAGCGAGGTTGTATTATGTACGTGTGCCTCCCTCTCTCGCGCGGACTTTCCCACGCCCTTGATTGGCTGGCGGGCCTGTCGTGTCCTAGGACACTTGCTTTTCATGACGTAGTGGTCTGTGATTGGGTGCCGCTGTCCTAGTGTTGGTGCTGGGGGGGTCCCCGCCGCGTGTCTCCTCAGAGCTTGGCATAGCGTGCTTGGTCCTACATGTCCTTTGCAATCTGTCCCCCCCTCTAACCCCCTATACTACTATCTCTCTCTCTCAACTTCTTCTTTTTCATCCTTCTCATCTTTATTCAATTACTTATCCCTTCTGGTTCTGCATACGACTTCCATAGTCGGCCAGTCGTATTACCAGCACCAGTTCTCCATATATGTTTGCACTAGCTTTAGGGATTATTAGAGTCATAGTCAAATGGTATCATAGTGTTGGGGTGCTTCTAATTATTGAACTGTTCTTTTCCATTATTTAATGCTAGACAGTGGACGGTATCTTTGGTCGTTGTCTGAGTTATGTATGTGGCAACTCAGAGCCTGTACAGTGTACAACATCGACGAAGCTAGGTAGCCGGTAACCCTTGTGCATATTTTTCCTTTGCGAGTGTAGCAGTATACAGGTGAAGGGCTTTTGCCTACACTTACCTGTATGCTTGCTACCTCATTTTGTTGACCTTTGTGGAGCGCCAGGGTAAGACCAGATACTTGAGATCTGGACTTACCAAGAGAGCCTCCAAGTCACTTAACGTAACATAAGGGAAATCTGTTCAAGGGGAGACAGTAGGCTACGATCATGCTTGCGCTCTGCCTAGTTTCCTAGTACCTTTTTTGCCACAGCTAGACTTTATTAGTGAGAAAGACAGCATTGTGTTTATTAACTTTAATTGTGTATGCTTTAGGAATTATTCATGCCTTATTTTAGCCTAGGTTGATGCATAGTGCACAACCCAGTTTGGCTGTTACGTTGGCTAAGGAAGTACTGTTTTGAGTGGCGATTATTAGTGCTGTCACAGAGTTGTTGCACTCCCTTGTTTTATATATATGTATCCTACTTATCGGTGTATTTAAGATACACGCTTTGGTGTCCTGCCCCTGCATTATTTCTGTTCTATATTAACGAGCATTTTAGAGCATCAGACGTTTTCAGAAGATTCTTTATCTGATTGCTGTAGGACTAAACTTCCAGTATTTTCATAGAACATTGTAGAGTTTAGTGTTGAGTACAGAATCACACTAAAGTTAACGTAAGCATATACTCCTTTATTAAATCTTGTTATAGTTTATTCAAGCATTGTTATTACTTAAGAGCATTTTATTAATGTAAAGTACTCCTGTTGTGAGTAGGCTTTGCCGTCATCGGTAAGCCTTTGTAGAAGTGCACTAAAACCCAGTTAATTGATACCCCGTTATCCAGTAGATTAACTCTGGAGGGTTTTAAGTGTTTTGTTCACTGGCGTAATAGTACGAGGGTTTGGAATTAGCGTACCGTTGTTGCAGATATAGCCTATCATCTAGTCCATTCTTAAGTGCCCCTGTTTATTTCGTAGTGCCGTTCGGTCGTAACAATGTTGCAATACTTGGTGAAGTATTGGTCTATTTACGTCATTCTACAATGTTCTGTAGTCTGGTCCTGAGTCATTTATAGCTGTTCACGCGTTTACGTGAATACAACGTAGTTTTCGTAATGGTGTCAGGTTGTTTAGCTACGTATTTGGAAGGTTTTGACAACATAGTATAATATGTTGCAATACTTGGTGAAGAATTGGTCTATTTACGTCATTCTACAACGTTCTGTATTCTGGTCCTGAGTAATTTATAGCAGTTCACACGTTTACGTGAATACAACGTAGTTTTCGTAATGGTATCAGGTTGTTTAGCTACGTATTTGGAAGGTTTTGACAACATAGTAAAATATGTTGCAATATTTGGTGAAGTGTTGGTCTATTTACGTTATTCTACAACGTTCTGTATTCTGGTCCTGAGTAATTTATAGCTGTTCACGCGTTTACGTGAATACAACGTACTTTTCGTAAGTTGTAAAGTTGCAGCCACACTTATATATGATGTTGTGACAACGTAAAATTGTTTATTGGGATTAAAAAGGTTTATCTTCCTCTTTGCTCTATTAAAGCAGTAATACAAGGAGACGCACAAATATTTACTGTCCCCGAGTCTGGTTGATAGTGCTGTTAGTATGTCAGAGTACTTCACCGGTTATTCTAAACTCCACAAACAATGGTAACTAAAATGGTGCTAGACTCCCAGAACAATTCATATCATGCCCAATCGATTAGGAATTGAGAATAATATGGAACAAAAACCATGGGAAAAGTCTAATGCACTAACCTAACACATGAAACACAATGGTTGGTATTTCAGTAGGCGATATAGAGTGCCTGCAAAGGGATCTAGATACCTTACATGAATGGTCAGTAAATTGGCAGATGAAGTTTAACATTGACAAATGCAAGGTATTAAAGATAGGGAAGATGCAAACAAATGTTAAATATAAGCTAGCTAATTTAGAATTAGAAAATTCAGACTGCGAGAAAGATCTAGGTGTGTTTGTTAGCAATGATTTGAAGCCTAGAAAACAGTGTATAGGCGTTCGTAATAAGGCAAACAGGATTCTCGGGTTCATCTCTAGGAGTGTGAGTAACAGAACTGCTGATGTTATCTTAAAACTTTACTTGTCATTAGTGAGACCCCATATGGATTATGCTGTCCAATTTTGGTGTCCTTATTACAGAATGGACATAGATTCATTGGAGAGAGTACAGCGTAGAATGACAAAAATGATCCATAATATTAGAAATCTTCCGTATGAAGAAAGGTTGAAGAAATTAGGTTTACATTCGTTAGAGAGACGCAGACTTAGAGGGGATATGATAGAGGTGTTCAAGTGGGTTAGTGGGATTAACAAAGGGGACATGACAAATGTACTAAAGCTCAGTGATAGCGAAAGAACTCGTACCAATGGTTTCAAATTAGATAAATTTCGTTTCAGAAAAGATATAGGCAAATATTGGTTTGGTAACAGAGTTGTAGATGGGTGGAATGGACTACCAAGTGCTATAGTGGGATCTAAAACTGTAGGGAGCTTTAAGATAAAATTGGATAAGCATATGGACGAGAAGGGTTGGGTGTGAAGGGGGATCAGCCGGGTTGGGCCAATCAGCACTCTGCAGACCCCCATAATCCTGCGTTAATCTCTAACCGTTTTGGTAAGATGATCCTCAGGGTATTAGAGTGTTGAGCCTATAATTGGGCTTTGTAATTGATTTGGGGTTGTGTGGGACAGGGATCTGCCTTGCTTAGGCCAATCGGCTTTCTGCAGACTCCCATTTTCTTATGTTCTTATGTTCTTATGAATAAATACATACAATAATATATAACAATGCAGTAGAATAAAGGAAAGGAAATGGAGAAGTGGTGCAAAGAAAGAATACCAGAGTGCGAATAAGTGCAAGTGCTCATATAAAATGCAGAAAATTCCTATATACAAGATAATAAGGTTAGAACAATAATTTTATATTTTATATGACTCCAAGCTTGCTATGCTACTATACAATGTGAAACATGATGACAAATGCAGTTATTAACCCTCAAGCAGCGGCTCTCGACTTAAGTCGGGTTAGAGAACCAAGGCCTAAAGAGCGGGTACCGACTTAAGTCGCAAGGAAGCACATTATCGGCTCTTTGAGAGAGAGTCCACGGGGTGGGAGGACCGCAGGCGGGCTCTGACCGTTTGGCCCGAGCCTAGCGAGGTTACTGACGTGTATAACACATACCTACACATCCCTCGCCTCGCTAGACAGGGTAAAATCTCGGGAAATTACCGTTTTTAGGATTTTTGTACTCGCGTTGCAACATCGTTGCAAGCGAACCTGTTGTCGTACAAGGATGATTCAGGTGTCATTGGAAAGCTCTATTATCGCCCTTTCACAGATACATAATTGTATTATGCTCTGGCTCTTGTTTATGCATGAAAAAGAGCATGGAATGATGCTCGTTTAGGGTAAATCTACCCGCCTGCCAGGTAGTAAAAGTTACAAATGTCCCCGTCCGTTAACCTCTCCGCGGCGCACAGGGGATTTTCTACAGGGTAATACTGTGCGCACCTATGATGATTTTGGGACCTATTGCCAATTTCGATAAAAAGTACATCATCGTGTAGGGAATGTTTGCGTGCATCGGCCCATATATATTTGACCCCCCAAAAAATTTCTGGGGGGGGGGGAACGGTCCGTAGTTGAAAAATGTGGAGCGAATGGCACCGCGCGGCTAGATTGTCATCGAGCGGCGAGATTTCCCTGCCGAATTTTCACGCGCCCAGGGGATAGAAGGAGAGGGAGGAGGAGGTGGGTTACCGCGTATTATCACGTATATCTCCTTTTTTGAGCCCTTTTAGGCTATGTAGAGTATGTATACGTGTGTAGGCCACCCATATAACAATGAATATGCCTCATAGTGACCAAAAATTGCAATATATAAGGGAATTAAAAGAGAATTTTTAGGCGGGAATGAAGATGTGTTGGAGGTTTGGCGGCAATTTATGAGCTGAGAGTGTGGTTTACGCCATACATATCACTTATATCTTGTACGTAAAGCACTGTCATGCTATAATACAGACTTGTACGTATGTATACGTGCCATATATCAAAATATATACTGCATATAGACCAATTCATGCGATATTTACGCACATTATCAATGAGTTTCTAAGCATGAACCAAGGTGTGAGTGAGTTGTGCTGGGAATGAAATGGGGAGAGGGTGTGTTACGCCATAAATATCACGTAAATCTTGTATTTAGAGCACTGTCATGCTATAATAAAGACGTGTACGTATGTAGGCGTCCCATATAACAAGGAATATACCGCATATAGCCCAATTGATGCGATATTTACGCAAATTGTGAATGTGTTTCTAGCAGACGGAAGCCTGAAAGGGTGGGTGGGGGTGGCTGGGTAGGAGGGAGGCTAGCAGGGAGGGAGTGAGTGAGTCGTGGAGAGAAGGAAGGCAGGCAGATCTCTAGATAGATAGCCAGCTGTGTGACAATTGTGGAGGCGCCCGAGGCGTATTGATGTCTTGGGATTTTGAACCTTATGTCTACCAGGTGTCTGGTGTTTGTTGCCACCAAGAGTTTTACAATAACATGAGTCAGGAATGGAGAGAGAGAGAGAGAGAGAGAGAGAGAGAGAGATAGAAACTGAGACATGCGTATGTCGTACGTATAAATGGACTTCAGAATTGCATTTTTATGCAAGCAGACATTGCATTTTAGACATATGTGAAGTATCACAGAAACATGTAGGCCATTGACTGTAAATAAAGTACTATATTATAGACCACCAGCGATGGTGGTCAGTAAACACAGGCAGATTGCCTTTTGTGATAAAGGGCTAAATATAGAATGGTGTCTCCTTACACTTGCGAAAGGGTAGATTGCCACCAGAGAAACGTTTACTTATTTATTTCCAAGTAATATGCAATCTAAATGTATATTCGAGACCTACTGCAATTATTTGTATGACAGTCATGACTATGTATAATCCAATATACGCGCGTAGGCGAGACATAAGAAAGCTGGTTGAGCAATTTTCGACAACCACACAGTTATTATTCATTTTTATTTACAATATTATACAATACAAATGTATTTGTGAAGAGTATTTTATCCATTATTGTATTTATACAAATTTTGTTCCCAGACAGAGCTGCTGTTGCTGGTGTAGCTGGGGCATAAAGGAGCGGCAAGGGTCAACGCTTGACCGTGTGAAAATGAGTGGAGTCGCACTGAGAGGGGCAATTTTGCTGAGTGTTTGGGCAATTTTTGACAGAATAAAGTTATATAATTACTAATTCTTGACAGAGACAAACTTTTATAAACCTTGGCATGATATAATTGATAATCCCATCAATTTGCAAACATAAATTGGTGGGATAATTCATTTTTTTTTGTATATTGTCATTTCGATTGTAGACACGAAGTTTTGAGTGATATTTGGTATGAGCTCCTGTGGCATGGTTGGTAAGGTCGCGGACTGGAAAACTCAAAGTGTGGTAGGGTTGTGTGATCGAATCCAGGAGGGGGTTATGGGGAAGGTTTTATATTGTCTAGAACATTTTTGATAAAAAAAATGTTTTACAAGATCATGCCATTGTATTCAAACAATATGAAATATTCATAGAATATATCATATTGTAAGAATACAATGACATTACCTTTTTTTTTTTTTTATTGTTTTTTTTTATTATCTTAGTAGGTTTGACAGGATTTGTTGAAACATATTTATTTTTGTACAATTCATTTGAGGTAAGAACATAATTATATACACATTACTTTAGCTAATAACAAACATATATATTGATATACTAAAACAATAAGGCATATTACATGTAAATCTTTGAAACTTATAAACTAAATAATGAAACATACAATTATATAATGTAAAAGCTATATCACAGGGACATCTTTGGAACTTATACATTATATAATATATATGTTACATTATGAGGTAGCGTGATCAATTAGGTCAGGTCAGGTAAGGTAGAGCGCGAGTCCAGGGCAGGGCGGGGCAGGGGGCGAGTCCAGGGCAGGGCAGGGGGCGAGTCCAGGGCAGGGCACGGGGTGAGTCCAGGGCAGGGCAGGGCAGGGCGACACTCAATAATTCTTGAAGGTGTCGTAGTCCCTGAAGCAGTCACCCAGGCAGAGTGGAACTTTGCACTCGGCGCACATTGAGGTGACTCTTTTGGTGACATGGGGTTTCCTGACACTGCTGCTGCAGACGGTGCACTGCGCCTGCCTGCGACGAGTGCCAAGCATCTCAGTGTTGATTGGGTAGTGTCTTTCGACACCCAGCTGGATGCGGTCAGGAACGTGATCCCCACGCCATGCCGTACGTCTGTGAGTGGTGGTGCCATACTTCTCCAGGAGTTGGTATGAGACGTTGTAAACGAACTCCTGGAATTTCAGCTTCTGGTTTGGGGCCATATCCTTTTTCACCAACCACAAGTTGTAGGCGTTGAGCATCGTGATATCAACTAGGTGGAGGAAGAGCTTGTGATACCACTTCACAGTCTTCCTCAGACACTCAACGCCTGACAGCTGACAGTCAGACTTGTCCACCAGGCGCATGTTCTTGGTATAGTCCACTACCATGTCGGGCTTATAGATGGTCTTCCTGGTTCGGTAGTGGATTTTGCCAGAATCCACCTGGGCACCTGTGTGGATGGTGGAAAGAAGGTGGACGTCTCGCTTATCCTTCCACTTCAGGGCTATCAGTTTCCCACACTTCTCGAGCTGCTTGAATTTCTGCCCCTTTCGTCGCCTTCTTCGCACATGCCTCTCGCAGTGTTCCTGGGCCAGGTCGTCTTCTGAAGGTGTGTCACTGGAGGAGGCATCTGTGAGAGGAATGACATCACCTGTGAACTTTGGCATAAACTTTCTTGTCTTTCTGACAGTCCCACATGACCCCGTTTGGTTGTCATGAAGAAACTGGCAGAGAGCAGGAGAAGTATACCAGTTGTCAGTGTAGATGATGTGGCCTTTGCCCAGGTAAGGTGCCAACATTTTCCTGACGATGGCACCTGACATGCCCATGGGGTCATTGGCAGCGGCTTTCGGTATGTCAATGTCAGTGCCTGTGTACACGATCATGTCAAGCACTATTCCAGTTTCGCAGTCACACAAAACGAAGAGCTTGATTCCGAACCTGTGCCTTTTCAAGGGGATATACTGCGTGAAAACAAGACGTCCTTTGAAGAGCACGAGCGACTCATCAATCACCAAATTGAGGAAGGGGTAAAAGTATTTCCTATACCTCTCCAACAACATGGTGAACACATCCCGAACTTTCCATATCCTGTCAATCCTGTTAGGATTTTCGTTGTCTGCAAAGTGCATAAATCTTAGCAGCAACAAAAATCTGTCACGAGTCATGAACTTATTGAAAGTTAGGGTGGCGATGAGAGGGTCGTGCTTCCAATAGTGTTGCAACACATGCTTCTTGATCAGAGGCATGAGGAACAACAAGGCAAAGAACGTCATAAATTCTTCCACAGTCGTATCCACCCAGCCTCGTATTCTCGCTTTTGGAGAAAGGACGTCCAATCTGCCAAACACCCACCTGTAGTAGGCGTTTGTTTGGGCAACGATGTACGTCATTACCTCCATATCGAAAAAAGCGAGGAAGAAGTCGCTTTCGTTCGCTTGATCGTCACAGGGCCAGTCTTCAGTTGTTCCTGACGTCCCAGGATTGAACTGGGGCACGTCAGGTACAAAATTGACCCCGTCAGACCAATCGAACTAAGGCAGCTCAGGGATCGGAATGTCGTCTGCGTCTGCTTCATCGTCTGAAATATCGCTTCCATGGTCGCGATACAGCACTGCATCATCATCACCCTCCTCTTCACTTGACAGATGATGCCCTTCCTCATTCTCGTCACCGACGTCGGACTTACTCCCACTGTCCACTCCCAAATCCCCCCACCCTTGGTCCCGTGCTAGGGCTTCGTCGTCGAAACCCGGGCTGCCAATGTCCTGCGAATCACCATCAAACAGCAGGGCGGCATACTTTGATGGTGTCAGAGTTTTCCGGGTCACTTTTGCACGTGCGGGAGTCTTATGGACAGGGACAGCAGAGGCGGTGGCAGGGGCGGTGGCAGGGGCGGCGGCGGCAATAAATATAAGATATCATTGTGCAAACTTATGATAAACTAACATATTCGCACAAGGGCTAAATAAAATAAATAATAATTTAATCACTCTCGTGGCAACAAAACAATGTTGCCCGGTATGGTGGGTTCAACCTCAACCCTCGTGGCAACAGAAAAAAGACGTATAGCAAGTCAGCTAGCCTCTCGGCAGGCTATCTAGGTTTTGTGAATTATACAAGTTAAACAAGCACTTTCAGCTGAAATATCGGGTGGAGGTGACACTATATATATATATATATATATATATATATATATATATATATATATATATATATATATATATATTTATTGTTATGTAAACCTGAATTAATATTGATTATATAAGCCAGATTAGGATAATATTTTAGTTTCCCCTTTATGTGCTTGCTTCTGGCAAGTTCTAGACCTGTCAGGCTCTTGCCTGTCTCTCCCAGCCATGCGTCTTACAATCACGAGAGCAGTAGAAAATTCCAGATTCACTGGTGAGGTATATATACCCCCTGAGTCCTTGCAGTTTGGACTCTTAGACCAGCTGACTACCACGCCTGTTCTCTCTCTGTACATAGTGACTTATACCTAGTGTTGTGATAAATTGTTCTGGCTGCCATTAACAGATATACCAACCTGCAATAATTACCTGTTTCCCGAGTGTTGAGTACATTGGATATAATAGTGTATTTAGCATTATTATTATTGTTTAGCCTATTATATATATGTCAGTGCTATTTCATATGTAGGCTAATTGCTAAATATTTCATAATTCTAGTGATCAGTTTATAATTAATTGTCATTAAGTTTACTGTGACTTAATATAATATCTTAATTTCCTTTTGATTGTTTTATCATTATTATTGTAAGTTTCAGAAAGAATATTCTCTCAAGTGATACTTTAGTGTTTGTTTCACATTTAAATAGTTGTACTAATTACTTGTCTTGCTTTTATTAACGTGTTGTGCATTCCCTTAATTTATTAAACAGATATTAACCACTTCCAGTAATCTTGAGAAAATATTAATTCTTGTGATATAACTATGTTTTACCTTGCATTGCTTCAGTAGAGGTATACTTATTTATTTTGTCTGTGCATATTTTCTAATACTCTTAGTGCATTATATATTCTTATTTCTCGTCCTGAAGAGACTGATTTGTATTTGTTACATTATAATACTTACTTTAATTAAATTAATAATTTGTAATCTAGTTTTCCTTGAACCTGGATGTTTTGGGGAGGGTTATGTCATCAGTCTTGAATCTTATACTTAGCCTATTGTTTGTGTCATTTCAACTCGCCCATATAAATAACAATATATATATATATATTTTAATGGAAGTAGCATTATTGGCCTAACGTGTCACTGGGTTGAAGTGCATTTTTTTGTGACCTTTTTCAACACCTGGGTAGGTGTAATTGGGGTGGTAATAAAACTGATGGTGCCGGCACAATGGTGGTGGTGATAATGGTAGTGAAGGTGATGGTGATAATAGTGGTATTATAGTGGAGGGGTAAGTGTATTCGTGAACACACTTGCCCAAGTTTGGCCGCACATAAGCCTGTATGTGAATTCACTCACATTTATTTTCAGTAACTTGGAATATGATTTTACGCACATTTGTCAACAAGCCAGCTGATTTTCACATTAGTCTTCGTCAATAGTGTTGACGTTGGACTCATAAATTTGAGAGAACAGCATGATAAAATATAGCATATATTGTGTAAATTTAAGGGCGTCTAATAATCTAACTATATAATTTATCATACGATTGGTGATGTAGTTGTTGCAATAAAAGTATCATAATTTACCCAAATACATAATTTTACCTGCACTCGCTCTCCACGTGGGTTATGAAATTTATAGAAATCATTAGCGTTTTATATTTGAAAAGCGAAGTCATTAATTAATAGGAACAGTTATTGTATTTATTTTACGACCTGTTGTACACCTGCACCTGTGTTCTGTTTGACCTTCACTGTTGTATGGACTCAGTGTATGGCATCATTATTGTAGTAAATTAAACGACATGTGAAAGATACATTTTTAAATCTAAGAAATATTTGACAACGATATGTTTGTTCATGTTCCAACTCTACTTTGGATAATTATAGACCTGTAAGCAGTACAGTATATTTGATTTCTCAACACGATAAAGTCAAAAGGTGTAATTCCAGATTGAGATTGAGACAACAAGACAGGCGTGATTTGCAACTGACTCTTTTAACACCTTACGAGCGGCCTATGCGGTTTATTTATATGTACCGCCCAGCAGGGTGTTTTTAGCCAAAATAGGGCTGTTTACGTGATCATTTTCATGCCTAAATAAGACCCAGAACGTAAAACAAGTACCTATCCCTGAAAGGGCATAAACAGAGCTTTCGAATGACACCATAACGATCCTTTTATGATGGCTAGTTTTCTTGCAATAACCGTGCAACGCGAGTGCAAAAAGCATGTAATTAGCCACTTTCCCGATACAATTCCTTATATAGCGAGTGAGAGAGGGAGGAGGGAGCTGGGATTCGTGTCAGTATGTTCGCCGCGGTGGTCTGGAGCAGTCATACGCTCGCAACTCTCCTGCCACCACTTGTCTCTCTCTCTCAGCAACATTACGTGCTGAAATTGCCACTCGAGTTATGTCGAGCGCCGCCACATAGTCCAGCTTTATTTAACTCGACTTATGTGATGAGCCTCTAATTAAGGGTTAAAGTGATGTCTTCACAGACATGCTGATTTTGCGGGTAAATATACCGTATATATATCAATTTAATTTGGAATTTAGATAACATTGGCTTTGTTTGTTTGGGACGAGTTGAAATAGAATAGTGTAAGTTTTGGTACATTTGATCATATCAGGATAATTATAGTTAAATCGCTTCAGTCTATCTATTCCCACTGTTACCAAGTGTACCTATTGGTCCAACCATCAAGCCCAGCCCAAGCCCTGCAGCCCATAACCTTCCCACCACCATCACCACCACCATGGAACCATCAACCCGATCTCAACACTGAGCCCAGAACTGGTAGCTAGCAGACTGGGAGACCAAGTGGATCTTGGAGAGGTTCAGATTGCGAGAGATTGGTTAGAGTATTGCATTAAAATATATTTGATCATATTAACTAGCTGCTGGTTTTTCTATATGATCAACTTTCTAATATTTCGTAAGTGTTATGTAACATATGAAGTTCTTCTGCATGATAAGTTTCAGTCTAGTGTGCAGTGAACACAGGCGATAACTGTACGAATATTTCCTGCGACACCCAAAATCCCAACAATCTGTACTGTACCCGAGCAGTGTCACTCATAATGGGATAAATGAGAACCGTAAAAGTGAAGAATAACAGGCTTCAAGCTTGAGTCTCGTAGTAATAGAGAAGCGGGTGGGTGGGTGGAGTGGGGGGGGGGGAGGCCATCCTGACAGCAGTGAGAACAGTTGAGCGTGTTAATATATGAGGCCATAGAGACGTCTGTGTTGGCATTACCTCACCCTAATAATTCACCCTCCCTCCTCTTCCATCATGTATCACGCTATATATCACAAAGTTTTGACATATTTCAAGCAATGTTTTTTTTTTTAAGATTTTGTCCAACTTTGGACATGTTAGGGGAAGGGAACAGGTAAAGTAGAAGCTCTTTAGTAAACCGTGATCAACATCACAAAAAGTTAATTAAGATAACCAAGGGGAATGATGTTGACCAAATTTATGAAGCTCATAAATTGCATATTGAAACCCTAAAGAAAACATATTCGTAATTAACCCTCACAATCCATGTTTTTTTTTCTGAGAATGATCACCCTTATATCAAGAAATAGTTACTAATAATGAAATGTATTGTCTTGAATATAAATACTTGGTATAATTGAAGCCGTATTGTAGTACCTGGTGTGCTGTTATGGGCAGTGTTTACCTTTCTGATGATTTTGAATCTGTATTATGGAAATGCGTTCTAACCTTCCTAGTATTGCTTCAAGGAAATTTGAAGAACCATGAAAAAGCTTTGCATTACCAAGCAGTATGATATAATTTATATATATTTTATAGTCTAGCAGACCGTATTTTATGTTGTTGCTATACAGAGGATGTTGCATTGGCTGACTTTGTCGAGTTGGGTGGGAATAGTCAATACAGGCGAGAATTGAAGTTCCCTGAATTTTATCTGATGGAGTTGTGACGCCTGCAGCTTAGCAGAACGCCACGTGGGCTCAGCCGCTCGCTTGGCCACTCGCTAACACTCGCCAGGGCAATGAATTTGGCTACAGTCTATCTACAATGTTGTACTTTCTTTCTTGTGAATCGTCATGTCACAGGCAGTATAGAAGTGGTCTTTATTTTCGCCTGTGACAATACATTATACTTTATATCATTAGTTATAAGTTTAACACCTAACGAGCGGCCTAGGCGGTAAATATATAATATGTAGCCACCAGCGGGGTGTTTTTACCCAAAATAGGGCTGTTTACGTGATCATTTTCATGCCTAAATAAGACCCAGAGCGTAAAACAAGTATATATTCCTGAAAGGGCATAAACAGAGCTTTCCAATGACACCACAACGATCCTTGTATGACCGCGAGTTTTCTTGCAACAACCGCGCAACACGAGTGCAAAAACCATGTAATTCGGTACTTTCCCCATACAATTCACTATGTAGCGAGTGTGAGAGGGTGGAGGAGGGTGGGATTCATGTCAGTTGGTCCACCGTGGTGGTCTGGAGCAGTCATACGCTCGCTACTCTCCTGCCACCACTTGTCTCTCTCTCTCAGCAACATTACGTGCTGAAATTGCCACACGACTTATGTTGTGAGCCGCCACATAGTCCAAATTTCTTTCACTTGACATATGATGCACGCCGCCTGTTAAGCGTTAATGTATAAGACTGAATGATACAGCTAGAGAGTGTGAGTGAGTAAGTGCAGAAGGCAGAGTGTGTGCGCGTAGTGTTACGCGTTGTCTCGGTGACGTCTTGCCACGGCCGGGCCCTCTGAGTGGCTGGCCGCCTTGCAACCCTCCTGCCGCGGCAGGAGGTAGTTCCCCCGCACTCCCTGCTGCCTTTGTGTCTTCCTTGCTCCTTGCTCAGAGCTTGCCTGACCAGCATACCCTTCACACCTCCCTTGCTACCTGTCCCCGACTTCTACCTATAGAACACTTTCTCTCTCTCTCAACTTCTTACCTCTCACCTCTCATTCTTCCAATCTATTTAACCCGTACAGCCCCAGCGACGCGTCTGACGCGTCGGCGATGTATGTAACGCACAGCCCCAGAGACGCGCCTGACGCGTCACCCTAATTGCGCCGACCGTAACCTCAGGTGTAGCCACTCAAGAGGGCTCAGATTTGTATGGGAACTGTGTACGTATCCCACGCAACCGTGCCGATGGTTGAAAACTCTCAAAGTCCACGTGCGTGCGCGCGAGCGCGCAATAACCTTGTTTTTGGGGATAATTGCCTTCAATTTTGTACTCTTGTAAAATCCGTTTTCGGGGGCTCTGTAGGACCATTTTTTAAGCTTTTTGAGCGGTTTTTCGTGGTTTTTCCTTCATTCCTAAACCATTCGCTATTGTTTCTGGAATAAAACAATTTTTTGAAAACCGGCCGGGTTCTGGTGCGCAAACATTACAAAAGTAGCCGGGGCTCCACGGGTTAACATCATAACTCCCCTTTGGTTCTGCACGATTTCATATATCGGCCATCGTATTATATGCTGAAGCTCTCAGATATTCCATGTTTAGTTAGACATTTTGGAGGGGTTAACATTTTGTCTGTAGAGGTTCGACACACTCACGGTGTCTCCCTACCTGTTTCTTGGTTGTCTGCTGGGCTATTTAATGCTAGACTGGGGTGAGGCTATTGTTGTTGTGATTTCCGATGTGTACCAGGTTTTGTTGAACCTGTACAATCGCAACGGATACGTGGGAAGCCTAGGTTGTCTTTCTGACTGTGTACCTTGTGAGTTTAGCACTGTGTTGCGAGTGAGGGCTTTTGCCTCTGCCACCCAACACTGTGCTAACTCGTTTTGCTTTGACTTTGAGAGGGTCGCCAGGAGAGAACCAGATACTAGCGATCTGGATCTCTCAAGAGAGCACCCCGTCATTTAACGTAATTTGGCCGTACAGTCTTAAGGACCTCGCTAGGCTACGAGCCGCTTGCTCAGCCATTGTTTCCTAGCCTACTAAATCCCAGCTAGACTTTATTCACCTAGCAGACACCCGATTAGGATTATAAGCTCTTATGTTATGTATGCAGCATTTTTATTCACGTTGATTGTAAGCCTTGGTTGTTGTTGAGTTGCACAACCCGAGCAGGCTTTTGTGTTGCCTGAGGAAGTACTTCTTTTGTTGTTGGAGATAATACTATTGCGCATTTATCGTTATTCCCGTGCCAGTTAACACTGTATGTCCCTACACTTGTCACCTCTTGTTTCTTCTTTATATAACAGTTCAAAATCCGATTCGATCATCTTAAGCAGCATCAGACTTTCTTCAGAAGATTCCCGTTCGATGCTTTAGGACTTTCATTCACTTTCTTTAATATACGAGTGATAGTTTATTATTGTTTAGAGTAACGTTAATTATACCTTCTTCTTGTTTGCATTAAATCATTCCAGTGATTTAATTAAGCTCTCTATCTTTTTCCTTGTATACATTATTAACGTAATTGTGTGTTGTTGTGATCAGGCTGTATCAGAGATCATCAGTCTGTAGTAGTAGTAGTGCATTTTACCGAGTTATAGGATACCCCGCTATCGCAGATTTAACTCTGGAGGGTATAGGTGTTTTTGTGCGCCGGCATTATAAGTTCGAGGGTTGGATCTAGTGTTACCGTTGTGGTTGTGTGCCTTTCTAGTCCAATGATTAAGAGCCCTTGTTTTATACGAGTCCCGGTCGTAACAGAGTGGAGAAGGTTAGCTGACAATCAATAGATAACCTGAATTGGTGCCACGTATTGTCTTGAACATTGGCTGTTTAATTTACCTTTTTCATTCATGAATGGTAGGTGTTTTAACGCCAGTACCTTCTACCTTAAATAAGGTTTTATACGGTTTTCATATTGTTAGTTACCTTAGCCATCTAATATGTATACTTCCGACTCTTGTTTCTCTCTCTCTCTCTCCAATTATAATCTTGTCATCACCCCTTTTCATTATATTTCCCGTCAATTTCCACCAGTTCCCCTAGTCAGTTATCTCCCCACTATGTAATCAATGACCCTCGGGTTTCCTTCCCTTCTCTTCCCTCTCTTGCTGACCTTTTTTTTCACTTCAGACGAAATCGCACGAGAACGTTTTATAGTCAACTTTTGATCCTATCTTTATTCTTCCAACATTTTGAGTATCGTTAAGTAGACTATGAGAGTATATTATTATTTTTAATACCGGTACAATGTTTTATTATTCTGTCAACATTATGGGTATTGGTAACTAGACTGGGGTAGATTATTATGTGTAGTACCGGTACAATGTTTATTATTATGTCAACATTATGGGTATTGGTAAGTAGACTGGAGGTAGATTTTTATTTGTAATACTATGTTTATTTAATTGCTGTCAGATCAGCGTTATGGAAAATGCTGTCGTGTGATACCCCCGTCACTACTATATTGTATCCCCTTCCTATTGTAATATTCCACAACCTCTTTGATTATTATCATCCATCTCATTTCTTCTTTTCGTATATTAGTTTGTGTTATCCAATGCCTCCTTTGCATTAATTTGCATTCATTTCAAATCGTATCTCGAGTATGTCCAATATAATATATATTCATACCAATACTTGCTCTCTCTCTCAATACTAAAATCAATACAAAACGTTATGTCATAACTAACTCCCACTTGCCACACCAAGCCACAGCCAAACACTTCCTATAACATGTCATCATTGAACAGTTCCATACTGTTCATGTTAGTGAGGACCTTCCCTCCCTGTCATCAATCCCTGCCTCCCCTTCCTTCCTCCAATTGCCGGCAATAAAGCTGAGGGAATATTAATACCTTTCGAGGAGGACCACTTTACTGGTATCGTTTCATATATAGCGTTTCCGAATCACTTAAACGGGAGAATATTTAGCGGAAATTTGACAATAATGTGTTCCTTCTCATATTCTGTTATTAGTCTATCTATCTATCTATTGCCCGACGCCATGATCCCCGAAGGGGTGGCCACGAACGAACCGCCCCAAGCACCTCTGGCCCCAGTCAGTCGACGCCCCTCCTCCCAACCAGCACCGCCTTCATTCATATACTTCCTCACTCCATCCTTCCACCTCTCCTTCGGTCTACATCTCCCTCTCTGTCCTTCCACCTCGCTCTCGTACACCCTCTTATAGTCATTTTCTCGCTTCCCATACGTTCCATATGGCCGAACCATCTCTGTTATTATTACTTTACTCAATTGTTGTTATCATATTGGCCAAGCCATATTAATCTTATATCTCTGGAAGAGATTAGCTTGACATGTTGGTGATAAGTGGGTGGTTGTATTGGCATGATACCTCATACTCAATGCCTTTAAATTACCCGGACCTACCAATATAGTTTTGGATTCATTTTTATATATAATAGGTGACAAATTAGCTTAAATTGGTCATACTCAGCTAGGATAGATGGGTAAGGTTACGTGTTTAAATCTGCAAAGGAATGGTATTAAGTGGAGTTTCTATTATTTGCAGACAATATAACAGTGAACATACAGTTGTAAAGAGAGAGAGAGAGAGAGAGTGAGTGCCAGTCGAGTAAGAGGAGAGATTCGGAGGAAACAGTTGTTCCTTTGATGTCCTCCGACTAGTGTGTTGTAGTACAGGTGAGCTCGTTAATTACAGGTGTGGTGGTCCGGCACAAAAGTAGCTTGACAGTCTTTCGGGGACACAAAATTGGTCAGGTATTATTTGAAGGAGTTTAACATAGTATAAACATCACACATTATGGTATCATTCTTGACACTTGGTCTCGCCCTTCACACATGAGTAATTTTAACTGTATAGACGAGAGTTCCTTTCTAGGTTGGCTAAAATCGTCTGGCATTAGCTGAAATAATATACATGGTTAAATATTGGATCTACAATACAATACAACCAATGTAAAGGACTAAGACGATATCCAAGTAAGAAGAGCCGATTTATGTATTGCATCCGATCCAATAAAGTGGATATAGTATTTAATGTACAAGAAATACATCGGCAGACAAAGTTACTAGAAGTCAGTACAACGATGTTATGAAGTATACTGTACAATCCATATAGATAACTTATTGGTTATATACCTGCCAATATAACCGCTATACAAGTGTCATCACAGTCAATATAGTTGATATATGAGGGCGGGGACAATACCGTCACCTTGGCAATATATCGTCTAGTCACTCTAGTGGTAGCGTAATGACAACATATTTAAACACAAGCAGCCATGTTGTATACATTGTGTTACCATCCCTAGTGTGCCTAAACCGTTGGGTGTCTTTTAAAGGTATTATATAACATACCACATTCTAAAGCGAGTTCTACCAATATTGTTCTGCATGGTATGTGCGTTTCAATAGCTGGCAGATATGTCTAAATTGCTGATCAAGCGAAACATGATGCCATCTGCCAACATGATTAATCTGGCCACCTGTGCGGCCCTGTGAATCTGCCGAGATCTAGTGATGGGTCTGCAACATGGCGGCTGTAAATAATATTTGTGGCAGGAATCTCTCCCTATAGATGTCCCATGATGGATAGTGACTGTAACTACAACATACAGATAATTGAGCTGTTTGTTTCCTTTATTGTCTCTCTATGGAGCAGGATTCCTCTGGATGGGTGAGTGGTTGTGGTTGGTTGTTGTGGATGGTGAAGTTATAGTGCGGTAGTGGTTGTGTGGTTAGGGTTAGGGATGGTGTGGTGGTGGATGTGGTTGATTGTCGTGAATGGTTACAGTTTTGGGTGGTCATGTGGCATTTTAGTGTCTCTTTCTTTGGTACGGTAGTATTGTGTCCATAGGTATGTGATCTGGATAGGATGTAAAGGTATCGGTTGTTATGTTGTATAGTATATGGTCTTGATAGTAGGTACGTTGACTTTTTGTGTGTTATAGTAGTTGACTTTGTGGTACTGATACCCATGGCTGGACTTGATATTTGTGGTGTTTGTTCTTGTCCGGATTGTTTTGATTTTGGTAGGTGTGGTGGTGGTGGGCGTCATGGTTGATTATGGTAGCACTTGAGTTTGAGTATATAAATTATGGTTTGTGAACGGTTTTGTAGTATCAGCTTGTTGCGGTAGCTATGGTAGCTGTGGTTAGAGTAAGTACGGTAGCATAGTTGCTGTTATAGTAGTTGTGACTGGTACTGTTATTTTCTATTCACCATTGGGATTAAATACTTGACTGAGAGATAAAGAGATGTGGTTCTTGTTTAAATATTGTCATTATATCCAAATGTGAGTTAGCAAAGAGGCACTTGAACAAAGCTTAACAAAGCTAAACATGGGAGGGAAACAAGAAACGACAACAAATGAGAGAAGTGAGCGTCATTGAGGAACTACATCAAACAAAGAAATTACAGACACAAGGAAAGGAGAGTTACATATAGTTACATAGATACACAGACTACACAGACCTTGCGGTCCCTACTAGGTAGACCGAACTTAATGCTAGAATATAATTTGTTACAAAGTGGAAGGCAAGGATAGCAAAGAAGAAGGCTCTCTCCCCACCCACCTCTCCCTCCGACCGTTGGTCGGCATGAAATTAAGTTGGGGAAAGAAGTCACCCAGCAGAATGAGAACAAACATAAAAACTTCTACTGGGAAATGTATAGTAAAGAACGAAGATGCGAAATATTATATACTACTGATGCTTAACCTAGCCTATGTGTTTTTTTTTTTTTTTTTTTTTTAACTATATTGGAGAGAGAGAGAGAGAGAGAGAGAGAGAGAGAGAGAGAGAGAGAGAGAGAGAGAGAGAGAGAGAGAGCAAATGAAGAACGGGCACGTAATTTAGGAACTATAGGAAACTAAAGAAATTAGAGACAATACATAAAGGGAGAGAAACGTTGGATTGATTAGGGACGACCGGAATGTTGAATGGTTGGAAATGGAAACAGGAAGAATGGGAACATAAATGAAGGGAACAGAAAGAAGAATGGCGAATTAAATAGAAAATATACTATAATCTCGTGACCGAACACCAAAGTACAGTTGGCCAAATAATTAATTTGCAGGCTCACAGCATCAAGTAGATGAGTTATGATCATGGTAATAATTATGGAAACCGAGGATATTAAGCGGGTTTTTTTTTAAGACATTCATCAAATGGACTATTGCACTCGTTTTGTATGTATAGTTAAGCGTCTAAATTACTACTTGCATTGTGCTTTGATGGTGGGAGTGAGTTTGTGTACACATGTAATGTAGGTGTGTGTGTGTGTGTGTGTGTGTGAGCGCCCGCGCGTGCGTGTAGGTCAACACAGTACACAGGAACTATACTATCAACAAACTGTCCACAATACTCCAACCGCTTATATGTTATTTGGAGACGCAAACATTTGTTCCCCAAGTTATACCAGTCCGATACTCGTACAACTTATGTCACGGGAAGGAAGGAAGGAAAGCAGGAAAGTTTCCAAGGGGAGAGAAACTTTCGAGAAGGGGAAGGTTATAATAATCAGAAGGAATAACGTTGGGGAATAAGACTCAAACGAGGATTAGTTAAGATGAAATAGGGAACGACACTAGAAATAAAGATAATGGCAAAGATAGATCTGAGAGGTAGATACAAGAAGGAAGAGGATAGACAACATGCAAAATGACAATGAGGTGTAGAACAGTGATAAATAAGAGATAGATGGTGGGACCAAAGGAAGTGAAAAAGGGTGATGGTATAAACACAATACATAGTATTGATTATCACCAATATGTAAACACACACACACACACACACACACAATGTAATGTACCAACATTACTGTTCGTTTATCAATGTCTGACTAATATATTTCTTCATTTTTCAGACAGGTAAGAGAAGCCATCCTCTGTGTGTGAGAACCTCAGTCTTCGGGGAGAGTGAGAGTAACACAGGTAGGTCCAGACAGATACTTCAGTTCATTGGATCACGCTGAGGGCTGTTCTTTAGAGCAATATGTGAGTTGAGTTGAGGAAAGGACCAGTAATAAAGACTGAACATTTGCCTACATATTGAACATTTGTAACATAGATTCACTGTTGTACTCCTAT